>CAKALU010058651.1:0-48841 GCA_916700995.1 Hozukius guyotensis
GAGTGGGCTGTAGATGCAAACTATTCTCCCACAATGCAATGCACCAGGGAAATGGAGGAGCAGCTCACAGCTGAACAAAAAATAAATAAATTATGGGTGGTGGTGAAAGAGCTCCAAAAACTCTTGAAAACAAAACATATACTGCATATAAGCATTAAATCTTAGAAAAATGCTAGGGTTGTCAATAGATTAAAATATTTAATCACAATTAATCGCATGATTGTCCATAGTTAATCATGATTAAATGAATCACACATTTTTTATCTGTTCAAAATGCACCTTAAAGGGAGATTTATCAAGTATTTAATACTCTTATCAAGATGGGAGTGGGAAAATATGCTGCTTTATGCAAATGTATGTATATATTTATTATTGGAAATCAATTAACAGCACAAAACATTGACAAATATTGTCCAGAAACCCTCACAGGTACTGCATTTATCATAAAACAATATGCTCAAATCATAACATGGCAAACTGCAGCCCAACAGGCAACAACAGCTGTCAGTGTGTCAGTGTGCTGACTTGACTATGACTTGCCCCAAACTGCATGTGATTATAATAAAGTGGGCATGTCTGTAAAGAGGAGACTCGTGGGTATCCATAGAACCTATTTTCATTCACATATCTTGAGGTCAGAGGTCAAGGGACCCCTTTGAAAATGGCCATGCCAGTTTTTCCTCGCCAAAATTTAGCGCAAGTTTGGAGCGTTACTTCGCCTCCTTCGCGACAAGCTAGTATGCATGGTTGGTACCAGTGGATTCCTTAGGTTTTCTAGTTTTATATGATACCAGTATCTTCACTCTTGTTAACTTTGACAGCCCTAGAAAATACACATTATATCATATCCTGTTAGTATAACAACTGCTAAAACAGTATGTTGCACACAGGATATAGAATTAGTATGTACGTGTCGTATGGATTTGGGACACAGCTTCAGTTTCTGATGTCTCTGCGTGAATATTCCGTCTCTCAACCCAAACATTACTCTGTTTGAAACCAATACCTGTCTTTTAAAAGTGTAGCACAGTGCTGAAATCACTGCCTGTGACGACTGTAGCCTGAGGACTCCTAACGCAGAGACCAGCTGTCCCGCCCCGTCCTCTTGAGCTTTACATCGGGATCGGATCGGATCGGACAGGCGTGCTCGGGGACGGTGGGGAACACTGTCTAATGTTGTGGAGATGTAAGTGACAGCAGCAGGACAGCCCTGCTGTACCTAGAAATCCCTGGTCGCAGCCAGGAGCACTTAGCCACTGTTTTATTTACACGGCCAGTCCTCATGCCGTAATATTAACCAGCCTTCATGTTGAATTAGTGACACAGGATCGGGGCTGTGCTGGGTCAACTCCTACACGTCCACTTTATGGTTTGATATCCACTTTATATCATGGCTACGGACAATATTTGCTTCTGATTGACTGGCAGGTTAAAAAGTGATAACAGTACTCCTTAACATTTAAACCACGCTTCTGAATCAGTGCATAAGGTTCACTCTGTTACACTGCAGGTAACAATAGACACAAAACGTCTGCTTCATGATATACCTACAGTACTATGTCACTATGTCAAACTGACCACAGAGAAACTTTGAAAGTGTGCGCAACCGCCCAAGCACCTTGGATAAAAGGATGAAAAAGGCACGGCTGGCGTTTTCCACTCATTGTTAGACGTGTGAAGATGCAAAACAAGAAATTAATATACAAAATAACGGATTTACGAATAACTACGAAAATGGCACTTTACTTTCTGTAGTGGCATTCTTCACCCTCACTTCTACCATTATTTCCACTTGTGTATGCATACTTATGTTAAGAGTTTGATTAGCTGCACTAGTGCGTGATCTTATATTCTAAATAAGAGAACAGAGGGAGTGATTGTACGCTTTTATTGAGATGTAGTAGTGAGTTGATAAGTTGAGACGTATATAAGACCCTAGAGAGGTAGATGCTAAAGAGAATTTCCATAAGAGAGTGAGATTTAAGGCGGAAACAAAGACCATCTTTAGTGCCGCAGATGAAACTGTCAGGCCCAAATCCTTCGATATCGTCATCTGAGGGGATTCAGGCTCTGGCCTTGTCGGGTTTGACTGTCTGTCACTGCAGTAAATCTCTGCCTTGAAGAGCTGACAGATGGTGACAGCAACTGAGGCATTTTGGTTTGGAGTATATCCGAAGGGCAAAACATCCAGATAAAGTTGTTAGTGCCAAGAGCAATTTTATCTGAAACTGTGGTTGTCAGCAGCGTCTTTACAGCCGGGCTGTCTGGATGACTGAGAGCCCACAGCCAGCTCAGGGGAAGGAGCTGTTCCGGATACATGCCTCACGATGTAAAGATGTCCCCGACACAATACGCTACATAAATTACAACGTGAAATATTCCCCTCATGGGTGTTAATCATGGCCCGACCCTCAGCCTGAAGTAGATAGAAGAGTTCCGACCACAGAAAGAGACAACGCAGCAGCCACTACTTTCATTTTCTCCAAACTTTTCCGACTTAACATTCATTTAAAGTGAGTGCTCTTCTTTTTAATTCCTAATATCGGAAAATACAAACGTTTTATGTCACCGCAGAGTCTTTATGAAGTGATGCTTGTTAAGGCTGCTCCAGGCAGACAGTTTGAGTAGCGCTGGATTATGTGGCGTGTCAGCTGACCTCGTGTAATTGCCGTCTCATATTGGGCGGTCTGTTTAAGCTGTCAGACTGGTGCTGCTCATTCTCTGCTGCTGCTGCTGCTGCTGCCAGTTCATTCACACCCAGCGTCCGTCTGTAAGCTCTGTTTCTTCATGGCTCCCTATTGGCTCGCTGCATTGATTTTCTCCTGCTTCCTCCCTCAACATTGTTCTTTCTCCAGCAGCAGAAAGAAAAACACACATGACAGAACAGTCCAACAAATCTCCACACTGTACCTGAAAGACAAAATACTGCTGGCTGTGTCAATGCCGTGCGGAATGAACCGTATGACCTTTCCGAAAACAACTCATTTGAGGGTTTTCTGCTGCCATGACAAAGGTTTAAGCATCTAACACTACTTGTCATGGTTAAAGGTGCAATGTGTAATGTCAAGCCCCATGCTCCAAAGAAAAATGGGGGCAGTATTTCACCTCTACTACTGGGTCGATACCAGTGGGCATCTCCGGGTCTGAAGAGTGAGTCCAATGCTGAAGTGCCTTAAACTTTCATTCTTTCTAATAGCCAGCAGGGGGCGACTCCTCTGGTTGCAAAGGAAGTCTGATTGTATAGAAGTCTATGAGAAAATGACCCTACTTCTCACTTGATTTATTACCTCAGTAAACATTGTAAACATGAGTTTATGGTCTCAATCGCTAGTTTTATACAGCATGATGTTCATTTAGTAAATTATGGTCCGTAGTCCGTAAACCAATGTGTGACGTCACGGTGACTACATCCACTTCTTATATAAAGTCTATGGCTGAAACTCTAAGAACCGGTTAAAATAACACTGCTATCTTATAATCTTCACGTGTGGCCTCGGCCTATATTGTGTTTACTGTGAAACTCAACGGGGGCCTTACGGTCTATGTACGTTTTGATATATTGTTTGTTGGTGTCACCCATTGGTTTGTGGACTGCCATTTTGAAGCCTCAAGTTCGGCATTTTGGCCGTCGCCATCTTGTTTTTTTGCAACCAGAAGTGACACGTGAGGGCGGAGCTAAGTACAACCAAACACTAAATAAGAAATTTTTTTTGGCAACCAAAAAGGTTATAATTAACTTTCATGAAATGAAAACACACTGTGAAAGGGTTAAAGCTGTAAGACAAAAACACGGACAACTCCCAGACCGGACAACGCTGTGGTAGCGACCTGTCAATCACAAGGTAGCCCCGCCCTAAAGCATCCCCTGCTTTATGGTCTATATGACTCTAAACGGGACCATAATTTACTAAATGAACATCATGCTGTATTGAAGAAGACTTGAAACTAGCGATTGAGACCATAAACTCATGTTTACAATGTTTACTGAGGTAATAAATCAAGTGAGAAGTCGGGTCATTGCATGCTATTACCGCATGTCATAGCATTTACCACCAGTTCTTCCAAACCTGCTTACATGAATATTTTAGATGTAATTTGACAAATTGTTAACTGTTGGACATCAAATTACTACCTTAATGTGGGGGATGAATTATCCCCTGATTATTTTTTTTGGTTTACAGAAAGTTGGACCACCTAAGAATATCTTACCAGTCATATAAAGTCACTACATTAACCGCTTTGACCCATCTAAACACATCATACTGACCTGCCATCCACTAGGTATTTTTGTTATCGTCTCTCTCTCTCTCTCTCTCCGTCTTCACTGTCTCTCTTTCTGTTGCTCGCTCGCCCTCTCTGATGAGAAGCGACAGGCACGAAGACAGTCGGGATAGATCGGAGGAGACATGGTGAAGATGGCAGAGCTGTGATGTGAGCCTATTACAGCAGCAGCAGCGGTACAGGCGGTGATGTCAGCCCAACATCCCCCTGCACCTCCTCCTGGCCTCCCTTCATCCACCTCTAACGCCCTACGTCCGCCTCTCACCTCTCTCTTCCTCCTGTTCTCCCCTTCATCTCCTTCCCTCCATCCATCCGTCCGTCCATCCCTGTGAGCCACATAGAGGTGGAGAGTTAAAAAGAGCCTGCTGCTGTCTGCAGGTACCTGCTGTATCTGTTGTGAATCATGTTCACTGTTGTAGGATGAGATAATACACAAGCAAAGATTATCATCATTGGATTAACAAGGCAAGTTGAGCAAAATGTCATATTTGTGGATGTAGCTGACATAGCAACACAGTTAAATGAATCTACAGTAGATGATATAACATTCATCCCAACAGTATGGTGCAGAATCTACAGGATTAAAACAGGAGTCATGAGCAGTATCAAGAGCTTAATGAAATTAGAAAGGCTAATTAATTCTGTTGATTTTAATTGTTGTGGCCAGGCTGTTAGGAGCTTAAACTTCTTTTTGGCATCTTGTTGTCTTTACTACGAAACACTGTACTTTCCAGAAATCATCTCAGTGTTGTTTTGTACGGCTACAACTTGTAGCTTTTGCCGGGATTGCTTAAACTAGCAGGAAGAGGAGGAGTTAGGTGACCTTTACTCTTGTTGGACAGATTGTTTTCTGGCTGAGATCTGTTCACAAGCGACCACCTCCAGATGTGGACTGTCCAATCCGATTCCCGTCATAGCTGCATGCATTTACACCTGCCTTAAAGGAGCAGTGTGTAGGATTTAGCGACATCTAGTGTGCCAAGTGTGTAGGAGAGCTGCGGTGTCCGACGCGAAAACATGAATGGCCCTCTCTAGAGCCAACTGGAAGTGAGTGGTGAAGCAAGAGAGAGAAAGAGCTGCGGTGAATGTGTGTGAGCGAGTGGAGCAGAAGACAGAGTTAGTTTAGCGCTGAGAATATCAAGTGAAAGTACAGTGGAAGTTGCAATTTGTGCAGCGATAAATGCTGCCGCTCGAGACTAATAGAGGTTTCCCGTGTCTTGTGTCCTGGCAGCTGGGTGGAGTGACACTCTGGAGCGAGTAACGTAATCGACTCTGGCCCAAGCAGGACAAATTAATACAGTGCTTATCGTATGTAGGGCCGGTGGGCACTGTTGGCCCACTAAAAAACAAAATAAATAAAATAATTTAAAAAAAAAAATGCTGGTGGGCGCCCTTCCTCATTTTCTGCATTGAGGTAACAGATGAACAAATAAATAAATAAATAAATACACTTTTCACCCCTGTAACTTTCTTTCTCACACTTTTCCATCTGCCCGGCTGCACTTATTTGCACTTATTTATCCAAATCCAAATTTCTCCTACGGCACCAAAAGGGCTCTGTCCGTATGTAGATATAAATGGTTCATTCTAAGCTAACGAAAACTATTCTTGGTTTCAGGTGATAAATCACTAAAGAAAACATAGTTATGAATATCATATTTCATTTCTGTTAATAGATCCCCCGACATGTTACACACTGTTCCTTTGACTTATGTTTTTGTGTATCCAGACATGATATCCAGATACAGATACATGTTAACGCTGAATGTAAATTGGGACACGATTTCAGTAAAAAGGTATTGTAAGTAGTTCCCTGAAACTGGCACAGTGGCGTTCACTGCTCCTATTCTGTTTTTAATAACCAAACCAGACACTGGCTAATTTGGCATCAACCTCAGCCTCATTTCATCGTTGATACAAGTGACCCGCCTCGGTTTCCTTCTTCTTTTCCCCACTGTACTTGATCATAATGCCTCACATCATGCTGGGATTTCCAGAGGACAGAGAGTATTTGCTTGTACTGTAGTACTTGTTGTGCTCTGAATATTTGTATGCATTGCTTGTCCTGCCACAGTGTGTTGTGTTCAGGAAATGATGAATGATCACGAAGAATTCTGGGCCTAAATGGGGTTCCTGGAGTTTACATCATTGTTGACTCCCTCTCTCTCTCTCTTGGCGCTCTAAGGGTCTATTTTAGGAAGCTCACCTGAGTTATCACAGTAATGGAAGAGCACTTAAGACCGCAGCGGGGATTCTCCTGAGGGAGCTAAAGGGAAAGTTGTGAGTGCATGTGAGGGCAGAGAGGACTCATGACTCATGAAACGAGTGAGATTGTGAACTGGCTGCTGTGGTCAGTTATTCTTCAACACAGCAGCAAAAACTATCATTCATTTAAATGCAAATATTTCAGATTACGATTTGAAATGAACTGAACTTTATTACAGCACCGGTGTGGTCACCAAAAAAGCAACTCATTCAGTCAGGATGAGAGAATTTATTCCTCCACAGCTGAGGGATATCAAACTTTATTACATTTGAGTTTCTGTATATCTGCAAAACATTCCCGTCTCACCGTATGTGTTAGTCGGCTGTAGTCTTTGCAGTGCGTTGAAATGCAACCTGTCGGCCAAGACGAAGCCGACGTGAGGCGATGCAACAGTCGGCCTTTATCGCAGATAGTTCTTTGATGCCGGCTTGGTGTGACTGGGCCTTAAGAGACGATAAAAATAACATTTCTTATCATCACTTAATATGATTTGTTAAATGTAGCAGTGGTTGTAGCTGCAGCCTCTGCCTGTGTCATAGGCCCAAAATAAATGTGTTGATCAGCTGTGATCGCTCCCTCTGACACTGTCAATTACACTTTAGTCTGTCTGCACTGGAGTCACTGACAGGCTCTGCGAAACCATCAATTTGTTATCGAAAGATAATGAGATCACCGACTCTGATCTGAAGATAACAGCATTTTAAAAAGACGACTCCATGGCCATCGTGCATGGTTAAAAAATACCAAAATCTGTCCAGTTGAATGATCCACGCACCCTTACAAATGAAATGATTAGTCAAAATCAAGCTCTTTTTTTCGGATTATGATCGCTTCCATTTTGTCTCTAAGAAATAAAGATTAAGCCATTTATAAGACAAATTGGATTAAGGCTCAATTACTCAACATTTAGACACATAGACATATTTTTAATTAAAGATTCCAACATTTATTGTCTATTGTGGTTGACTCCTAAAGTCATTAAACTGCTGAGAGGCCATGGGACATTGTATTTCCTTTACTGTACGTGCCTATTAGGTACATATCTATTACATTTTGACCAGAGTCCCAGAAACCAACCAGTTCTCCAGGTTTGCTGCATCAGTTTGTTTGATTTGTTTGACGACAGCTTTATTAAGGTAAAAGGTATCAAAAGTAGATTTGTATTTATTTATTTTTTTATACTTTATTTTTTCGACCCTTTTTTCGATGTTGTTTTCGTATATGCAATTTCGTTATTACAATAGTTTATAAACCAGTTTTTAAGTAGTTGAGCTTAGAGACGAACACAATAAGTACACTAGAGAAAACAACATCAGCATTCAAAATTGAAATACAATTTAAAAAAAGGAATGGAATAAAATAAAAAAAAAAAAATAATAATAATAATACAAGAAAAAAGTAATAATAATAATAATACATTAAATAAACAAATAAGTTAATAAGTTAATAGATTTGTATTTAGACTTGACTCTTGACAAGACAGGGTCTCAAGATTAGGTAAAAATCAAAGCCCGGTCACACGAAAAGGTGTGTGAATGACACGATAATTCACGCGTGTGCAATAAGAACAACGTTCTTGCTTTTGGCGTGTGATTCATACGTCATGTAGTCTGTACTGACTGCAATGTAAATGCATCTGTGTAAATATGCTACGCTCAGAGCTAGTGACATAGAATAAAAAGCGAGAAAGACCGCTTATGGCGGGCGGGAGGAGAAGAGGATGGGTCCAACAAACACAAGACTTTCAACCAGGAGACCTATGTTTTGTTTTGTAAGCTACGTTTTTTAGTGACGTTTGTGACGTGTTTTCCGTACCTTTGTTACGTTGTTTCCGTACGTATTGTACTTAGTTTACGTACTAATTTTAGGCCACCCATGACGTTTTTTCCTAAACCTAAGTGAGTGATTTTGTTGCCCCCTGTTGGTACTGCACCTTCATACACGCACGTAATATTCACACCTCGGTGAGGCAAGACGCAACACTGACACACTGTCCTCTGGTGGGCAGAGGGGTCTGTTACACGCTTTAGCGTGATACTGGGTTGAAAATCAGCCCAGTATCCTCATAATTACATCTAAATTGGTTGATTTTGCACCTCACAATTTAAATACAGTAACAAAGATCAGTAACAATGCAGAAAGTAATGCAAAGTTCCCATCACAGACCTGCAATTAACATTCTTAACTTTATTTATTAACTTTATTTTAATCGTCGCATACAGTACATGACATTTGACCTCTGTATGTAGGAGCAGTGGGCTGCTGTGAAGCACCGCGGAGCAACTTGGGGGTTCGCTGTGTCTCACTCAAGGACACTTCGACATGCAGACGAGGAGCCAGGGACCGAACTGACAACCTTGTTAATCTGGCTCTGGACCGCTTTTCTAATTTGAATCTGTTTGGAAATGGCAATAGTCAACCACTATTGATTTCTTAGCCTTAAAATGTTGAATAATTCTTATTGGGCCCTCAGGCAGTTGACCATAATAGTCCACATTGAGGGATGAAGAGAATCCCATATGAAATGTCTAATATCATAAAAAAATAACTTGATTTATTCAGTATTTTTCAAAACTCAAATATCCTGAGCTCTGAACATTTCCAACCTCTCTATAATTACAGTGTGAGCAGGTAACTGACCACATTGATTCAAAGTCCTTAATTGATTCTAAATCTAATTTGCTGGTTTGTTCTGTGTCTGCACATTTGTACGTACGCCTACCTGTTCTTTGAATTAACACGGTGGGAATCGGGTATATTTCTCCGTCTCCACTGAAAACACACTGATTAATGAGCAGACGCCGCAGTCCTGCAGGGCCATAATTCATATTAATTCATAATTCATATTTCGCTGAGAGGATTTTTGTGGGGGCTTTGTGAATGCATATTAGTCTGATGCTTGCTGATGTTTACTGTTCATGGTTGATTGTAAATGCTATGTATGTATGTTTGTGTGGATGCAGTTAGGGTGAAAGTACCAGCTGTCTGTCTCTCTCTCATTCTGCTCGCACTGCCAACCAAAAACTTCAAGCAGCAATCCAATGTTGGCTTAACTACCGTGCACCGTGTTTTTCCTCATTGAGAGTGAACATTTTCACTCCCCTGCCTATTTTGTCTCCCTGACAGCCCTATTTATTGGCCTCAACAGCTGAGGGAAGGATTATGGAGGGATACAAATGAGAAGAAGCACACAGAGAGTCCTGCTGGGACTTGAACCCGGGGAAAAAAAAGGAGAGAGTTTAAGCTCTTCCAGGAGGGGGATTGCCTTTGTTTTGCAGCTACATGCGACTTCTGATCTGGCGTGCCGCACGAAGAATCTTAACACAAAATATTGATACCAAAGTAATACTTAAACACAAGTAAACAAACAAGACGGCATCCTCTACTGGTTCATCGATTATCGAGTCCAAGAAAGCAAGCTTGACTGACTTGTAAAAGAAAGAATACGGGGATGTTTTCTCCAAGTTAAACATGTTCTGTGTGCTGGATGTCTTTCTCTCAGTTTCTCAGCTGTTTAAACCGATGTGAATCAAAGTCATGATTTTATGGGCTGCAGTTGTGTATGATTACATTTGTCATCATAGCATTCATGATTTTTGCACATGATTTTTTGCAATAACGACTGAAATAGCATGGATTCTTTGCATCCTAAGCAATTTGTTAGCTATTTGATTATTTTCTTGCTAATATAATGCACTTTTTGGGTTATTAGCTTGGCAATTAAGGTAATGGCAACAGCCTAAAATTACAATGAATACTAAGGCAAAGTTGCCAGGGAAGGAAAAAGTACGCCATTTTATTTATTTATTTATTTATTTATCTTTTTGAGAAACAGTAGCATCAATCATCAGTTGAATTAAATTTGATCAGTGTGGTTATAATTAGGGATGCACCGATACTAGATCGGATATCGATTCGATACTGACTCAAATCAAATTCAATTCTATGTTTATATAATAAATGCATTATATACTGGAATTTGAATTACCGTTAAAGTTTTGACCAATTTGTTGCTGCATTGAAAAGGTTTACACCTGAATTGTAATTCCTGTTAATTTTGAAGATTTTTTACCAAGTTGCTGGTGTACGATTTATTATTTTAATAATAAATAACAATTCAGGAAATTTATATTTATGTATTTATTTGTTACATTATTATTACTATATGAAATAATCACATGGTTACTGTGTGAATTAAATACTTGACAAATGAAAAGTCATTTGTCAAGTACTACTAGCTAGTAGTTACTAGCTACTAGCTAGTAACTACTAGCTAGTAGCTAGTAGCAGGCTGTAACAGGTATAATTAATACACATATAACGATATTATTATGGCTGACTTTGTCCTTGGTAATTCTAAATAGACCATTTTTTTTTAACATAGGAAGTTAGTTTTGCTTAATTCATTTTGATAAAGGGGACAAAAGGCAGTAACAGGTAAGCTAAATTAGCTAATGTAGTTAAGCTAACTTTAGGTTGAGTGTGTTGCTAACGTTTTTTTGTGTTGCTAATTAGCTCCATGAGTTGCTGAGGTCACAATCAACCATCAAGCTACAAAGCACTTTGCTCCTTTCTTAATGGATTTACTGGGTTTCTGGGGCTCACTGCTTTACTTCAACAAGGTAAGCTTTACTGCTTGTGCTTGCTTGAATATTAGCTCTGATAATTTGCTGTTTATATCTGTAATGATAGTAGTTATATGACGCTGTTATGCAATGGTGGAAGTAGATAAAAGTAACAATAGCCTACAGTGAAGTGCAGAAATACTCTATTACAAGTAAAAGTACTGCATTTAAAGTTTCAAAACATATTAGCATCAATTAAAGTAAAAGTCATTTTACAGAATGGCTCATTTCAGAATGATTTATCATATTGCTGGATTATGATTATTGATGCATTATTATGTAGCTACATCACTATACTATTGCAGCTGGTAAGTGTGGTGCTAATTTTAATGTGTATATATATACATATATATATGTATATATATGTATGTATATACATTCAAAGACCACCAACCATATATATATATATGTATATGTATGTATATATATATATATATATATATATACATTCAAAGACCACCAGGTCTCTAACTGCGGGCAACATGTATGTTGGCGTCACAGATGTAAAAATTAGTTTTGCACATTCCTAAAAACTAATTATGTTGTATTACGGGCTACCTGGGGAACTTCACATGGTTTTAGTCACTCACAGGAAAGATAGTCAGTCTGACATGTTTTGTAAATACGCGTCATATTAAAGTGAGCAGCAGAGAAACATATCAACTTAAAACAATGTGTTTATGGGACAGCTTCCTTCAGTATTCCTTATATGATATACAGTACACCTTAACTGCTGTGCTACTGTTTGCTTACTGTATATCATGTCCGGAGGGTTTTTGCTTCATACCATATTGTCTACTCGAAGCCATGATTTTTTTGTGAGCTTTATGATATCCTGTGGACTTTTTGACCAGTAGAAGAAGATTAACGGTCCAGCCAACGGTTTCACACTACTCCACTGATCAACAAGTGACAATAATGCTCCAATATACACAGCAATGCAACAGCAAAGGCAGGGTGAAGAAGCTATTAAAGCTATTAAACATGGAGGTAAACAATGCAGGGTTCAATCCTTTAAGAAAAATCAGCATTGCAAATATTTTATAAGGAAGAAAATGCACTCAACGTGTTTGTTAGACCTCAAGGAGACACATAATGTGTTGTGGTGAGTAATTCTGAATGTAAGCTTTTATTCGTTTACAAGGAAACTCCACAGTGCACGTTTGAAGTTGTCTAAATATGCCTAAGAAGTGAAGTGTATCTTGGCCTGCTGCGGCCTATCAGGTGAACTGCTAGCTTCAGATTTTTCCATCTCAATTCACTGACAAGAAGGAAGGAAGGAACATTTATTATTGTCACTTGCTGTGGTGATCTTATTGTTTTCTTATGGGGAAAATGTCATAATGGACAAACAGAGAGGAGACACAGGGGATTCAGTAATCCCTGAGTCTGTGGCTTTGGCTGTGACTGTGTGCGTTAATTTTACAATGCACACATGATGTAGAGGTACCTAGTTTAGGAATCTATTGGCAAATTAATCCCATCTCTCTATCTGTGTGAGTCCAACATCTCCTGTAAGAATATACACATTTGGACAAATTTATGTACACCACTACTGCATGCGCTCTTTATCTGTTATAGGCCATGATGTAGCTGTTTTCCACCTATCAAAACTGTGCTTTTCACACCATTAGTCCTCAGATGGACCTTTTTACACAACAAGATCAAACAGGACACAACAAGTCCTCCATGAAAAATAGAGACGGGGAAATGTGCTACGAGACAGCACATATCTGAACCACACTCAGGAGTTTGTAATTTATTCACTAATCTGTCTGAACTCTTTGAATTAATCACACAGACATAAAGTAGATAACATCAGAAAGAACGTTATCCTCTCAATCTCTCTTATTCTCTTCCTTCTGTTGCTCGTTTCTCTCTTTTAGTGCTTTGTGATGATCTCTCCCGTTTATCTCTGTCTTAGTGAAAAACGCTAAATTGAATTAGATTCAAATAGACGTAAATCAGATCGTGGCTGAAACGATTCCTCGACGAACTTATTAGTTAGTTATTCGATTACTAAAAATCATTGATCCGAATTCTTTGCATCGAAGCTTCGAGAGGAGAGACGTGCAGCGAGAGTGCACAGGGAGCACGATTCGTGAATATTAGTCTAATTAATTCAAAGTTATATTACCTTTGCAGGAGTATCCCATGAGATGTGTACCTTTTTAAAGCAATTTGAAATTAATTTAAAATGTATTTGTTTGTATGTATAATATGGCACTTTAATGCACTAAATGGGTTTAGTTTTGACAGATATTATTGTATACACTTAAATCAATAAAAATGTAGATTTATCTAAAAAGGAAACCAATTACTTGTTCATTTTAGGAGACCCTTCTTATTTTCTCTTTTGTATATTCACTATTGCTCCTTAATAAAGCAAAATTATTTGTATCCGATTACTCAATTAATCAATGGAATAATCAATTATGAAATGATCAATGGCTGCAGCCCTTAATCAGATTACTGCAGCATTAAAATGTTTTTTCAATGATGCAACAAGTGTTTATACATAGACAATTTCTAATGGTACTTACATTTTGAAGTGGATGTAACCACAACATCGCTGTGTTGCCTATCATGCAAGATTAAGAGAAGATGCCAAAATATAGAATATAGTATAGAAGTGCATCACTGGTTATTCACATTATTTATTATTATTATATTATTATTTATTATTTTAAGTTTGTTATTTCATAATCTACGTAGTACATATATGTCTCTATTTTATTCTAGGGTACGTAAACCTGAAGAACTTCACATTATGTGTGAACTACTGCCAAAAAAGGATTTTCCAAAGTAAAATTTTCTGCCAAAAACTGCAGTAACTTTGAAGCAAAACAAGCGGACAAATGCTGTCAGCTTCCTCTCTTCACTCCAACCTGTAGCAATCAGTTCGCAGATGATTGACAACTGGAAGTGAGGCTCTTTCTTTGGAAGTTTGCCAGAGCTCTTGAAATGCTTGACCCACAAAAGAATACTTCTCTGAGACACAGCAGAGCCGATGTGATGGTAGCATCACCAAGATCCCGGCCTAAAAATCTGAATCTTGTAGATCTACCTCAGCTAGATGTCATGTTACAGTTTCATAATAACTTCTGACTGCTTTTATCTGCTGCCCAAAAAACACGCTGATTAAAGCGTCCCACTTCCAATTAAACAAGCTGTATATGGCTCTTGAATGTTGCTTAAGAGAGCATTTTTCTTTCTTCCCTGCTCACACTCACTGGACTACTTAGACAACTATTGCTCACTCATTCTTCTCCAGCTTCCACTCCTCTTTGGCATTAACAGCTTTGGCTTGTAGATTACATCATGTTTGCTTCATTATCACTCAAGAGTGTCTGGCTGGAGATTTACTGCAAAGTGTAATTAGTACCAAAGGCAACAGCGCAGGGCCCGGCTTGATAAACCATGTCGCGTCATTCTCAAAGGACTAATATGTCTTTTTATTTCATTCTGTCGCTCTTCAAACTCTCTCGCCTGCCTTTGTGTTTATACCCCATCGCCTCCTGTCTGACTGTCTGTCTGCATGTTTGTCTGCACTCTCTCCCTCTCTTTCCCTCTCCTCCTGTCTCTCTGCGGGTTTCTAAAAGGGACTTTGATCATTTTAACAGCCTTATAAAGCTGACAGGTTTGCCAGAGAAAGCGTCCTCTTGCACCAGAGTAGATGTTGGAGAGGTGACGTTGAAATGACCTGACATTTATGGGGTCGCCAAGGACTGGGATGACATGCGAGCCAGCTGGGGGAAGAATGCCTGTACACACACACACAAAAAAAAAAAGAAGTGAAACCAGCCTGTAAAAACCAAATGGAGGTGCCAGTCAGTTAGTCTCTTAAAGTTGCATTCACATTATCACGATGGAAGTTGAATTTTTCCAACTTTTCCTCCTCTGAAACAGTAATAAAATCCAATTTGATCTTCAAACAATAGTTGTTAAAGGTGCTGAATTTGATATCCAGAGAGATATAGAGGAGTAATGTCTACCTGAGCTGAGAATGAAGTTGCTCTCCCTCTGTGTGAGTTGTTATCAGAGTTTCTTTGTGCTTTCTTGACATCGCCGGGCCGGGCTTTTAGTACATACTCTCACGGCCGCCGCTCTGCACTGCTCTCATACGGCGGTTACAGCTGATAACCCCGTCTTGACCTATGGCGTTGTCGCGGAAGTGTAGCACCCACCATGCGGTTCCCCCTCAGGTTAACACTGTTATCTCTGTCAGCACTTTCACGTTGTTTGCACCGTTAGCAGCGTTAACGCTGGGCTCGCCGTCGCCATGTTGAGAACCGTTGAGTTAACGATTGTAAAATAAGTAGTTTGGTGTTTTTGTACTGTTGTTTGGACAGAAAAAAGCAATTTAAAGACGTCACATTGGGAATTTTTCACATTTTCTTTTACGTTTTATAGACTAAATAACTGATAAATTGAAGAAAGTATTAGACAAATGAATTAATTACAAAATTAATTGTTAGCTGCAGCCCTAGTTCAATGGGGATTAGAGCTGAAACGATTCATTGATTAACCAATTTGTCCATCGATCAACAGCTTCTCAGTTGTGGGGATTTGGTTCTTCTCCCTGTCTTTGTCTTTTGGACTACGGAACAAGCACTTTGGAAATTATCGAATTATCGATTATCGATCAATCAAGACAATAATTGGCAGATTAATAGATAATGAAAATAATTGTTAGCTGCAGCACTAGTTGACATCTCTAGTAAAATGAGGATACATTTGTCCAGCTGTTATTCTTGCCTCCTCTTCCAGAATTAGGACTGTCCTCGACCAAAGAGATTCTTAGTGGACTAACACTCAGTTTTGTCGACTAATCCATTAGTTGATTTAATCGACAGATGTGTAAAACTGAGTCTATCCACAAAGAATCACACAAACGCAGCACTTTAAATCTTGTGTTTACCAGAGATGTGCTCATATGTTTCTTGGAAATAAGTCATGCAGCATGAAAAAAGCATAAAAAAAGACTAATTGACTAAATAAATCTTAGTCAACTAAGACCAAAATGACCGATTAGTCGATTAATCGACTAAGACGGGGCAGCCCTATCCACAATATCTTCCTTTTTATATGTCCGTTAACCATACAGGTATATAACTCTAACCCTTGTTTGCTTGTCTGGTTATTCCAGTTCCTCACTTGACCTCCTATTTGTTTACGGAATAAATTTCTGCAGAATATGACTCATGTCTAAATTGAAGCAATTATCAAAAAGTCACACAACAGTCACTGGATAGTGCTTAACTCAGTCTGGAGCACTTTGCTATATTAGGCTTTCAGCCATCGGGCCAGACAGTCAATCAGTCTCCTAACTCTCTGCTCCGTCTCCTATTGACTGACTGACAGACACAGTGTAACTGGGCGTTAGAGGAAATGCATGGCCAGCCAAGCATCGTGTGACCGTTGAGGGTGAATGCATGTCTGTCAAGTGTGCGTTCGATTTGTGTATTTATCCGAGAGCGTGTCCAGGGTAGAGGGGTTAAGGCCGAGCTAACTCGGGGCAGACCGTAGGACAGCTTTATTATGGGTACACACTGAGGCTTGTGTTGTTGTGTGTGCGGTGGTCTTGCCTTTGGGCAGTTTTGCCTCTCTTTTGCTGTGGGCCAGAAGAGTTAACGATGCCTTAAAGCACAACAAAATATCCACAGAAGTATGAATCCCAGCGCGACCGGATCAGAGTGTACGCTCAGGCCGTCTCTTTGGATCGTGTGTGTGTGTGTGAAGCTGGCCTCTGGCTGATCTCAGCAACCCCTCAAGGCTTTTCTACAGTCTGTCCACTTCCTTCTACTTCAGTATGTGCTTAATTTCAGCTAAAACATGCTCAACAACTGCATGCCGCATCTGCTGTGTCTGGATCTATTTTGTTGTGCAGCACACATTGAAAGGTTTTTGAGAAATTGTATGATTTTCTGGAAAACACTTGAAGAGATACGTGTGGAGGAAATATAACCACTGGAAGCAAAGACACTCCACTTACAATACAAACCAGCCAATGTTAGTATATCCTGCTCTGATCATATGAATTATCACGCTCTATAGAATGTGCTTTTGGTGTCATGTGAGCGTCATTTCAAGTAAAGTGCCACAATTTTCTCCCTTTAATAACCAGGGACGGTGACATCCGGTGGAAGCTTTTGTGATTAAAAAACACTCAGTTCCATTTTAAAGTTGTTTTTTTCCCCCACTATTCTGTACATTAAGTGGTGTCATTGCCATCTGTTTCTGCAAAACCTCAATTTCTCACTCAAATATGATGCCGCATTGCATCAGATCCATCTGAAACTCTGTATTGTCTAATTGAAATAGACGTAGGCGTATAGCGGTGATGTTGTAATGCAGAATCGGATTTTCAGTTAAATTTGATCGAAGCAGGAAAGGAAGCTATTCACTGCTTCTAGAAAGTATTCCCACATTTCTAATTGATCTGACCTTTTGCTGCAACAGCGGGTTTGATGAAAGCGTATTGGAAAAATATTAATTCAGCTTGGCTTATAAGGGCTATTGAGAGACTAGCCACTTGATTTTGGAGATGTGTCCTCATCATATAATGGCTATGTTTACTGAATCTAAACAGCTAAACCAACCTAAACTTGAGCTTGAAGGTTCATTCCTGATCTTGGAAGTAGCAGTTTGACAAAAAAGTTGTGAAAGTGTAGTCCATGAAGAAGGTCCACGTAGGTTCACTTACAACTATAACTTTAGTGATTTGATACTAAAGTAGGAAACACAGCAGAAAAAGTTTGTGACAGTTTGGGGTCGCTGTGCGTTGACACAACGATGTGTTAAACAGCTGAGCACGCACACAAACTCCTGCAGACTTGTTATTTTTCCATGTTCCTCATGAGAACCTTGATGTGCTAATTTACCACTAATAACTTCCAATCAAAGGGCTGTGTGAGTTTCAGAAGTTTATTTTTAAGTTGTGTACTGTCAATCTAAATCAGTAGAGATTGAGGAGTGTTTCCTTCATCTTAAAATTTGAAAAACTTATACTACATGAAAGCTTATGTAAAATCTGTGTGGATGTTTGTCATTATTACTTTCATAAACTTTCTAAATCTTAAAATATTTCTTAACAACTTGCAAAAGTATCAACCTCAAATTATGATGGCTATATATGTTTATGTTTTTTTAAAGCCAATTATTTTCTTGATTCTTTTTTTTTGTTTATTGCACGTCAGAAAATTATGAAACATTCCTCTCATAATTTCCTGAAGCCCAAAGTGTTTTCAACTTGCTTTTTTCAGTTTATTATCACATTAGACAAATAAGTTGTGAAATAGGATCAAATTAATGTAATAAAAAATACTTAAAACAATTAATCAATTATCAAAATAGTTGCCGATTAAGACTTACTAAACATTACACAGTATTTAGTGTATTTATTATTTTCTCATATTGTCTCTTTTCTCATATAATTGATATTATCTGTGCACGGCATGGATTTTTATATTTTTAATAATTTCCTCATGCATTACCTTTAGTCTGAGTTTGTTCTACAGCTGTTGTTTTGTTCACACTTTCAATATTTTATAATTTAAATATTTCTTTTAACCTTGCACTCGTGAGTCTCTACTGAACAATTTGTACTGTAATGCAGCAGTTGTTTTGTTTCACTTTCTACCCATTTGTTCAATTCTTAACTAAATTCCATCAAGCTTCCGTTGTATCATGTTTTGTGTTTCTCTGCACTGTGATGATGACCCAGTTTCCCCACTGGGATCATTAAAGTTTCATCCTTATCACATTTTAGCTCATGCCTTTTTTTAAAGTGAGTGTGCGGGCTCCTTCTATGATCCTGGCCCGTTCCCTCAGTGACTCAGAGTGGCTACTCTACATGACTCTGCTGAATATTATGCATATTTAATAGGGTATGCTTCCCAGCTAAACTGACCCATTAGGATGAGTTTCGGTTACAGCTCATTTCGGCCCTGATGTTTCTTCCTCGGTGTGTGTGTGTGTGTGCGCGTGTAACCCTTCCTCACATACCCTCCCATCCTTTGCCTATCTGCCTATAATCAATCTTTCCTGGTCTCAGTGTCATTTGTCTAATGTTCTTCATGGTACTTTACCGTAAAGGCCTTGTGTAAATCACACTGCACCATTGACACACACACCACACACACACGTGCGCACACACACACAGAGACAAATATACAAATGCAATGAGGTGTCTCACTGACTGTGAAGCTGTCTATCATACCCTCACATTCATTCACTCATGACATATCCTAGTGCTGTATCGATTGGGTTATATTTAATTTCCCCTAGTTTCTCCGTTTCTCCTGCTTTATACTCTTTACTGCTGCACAAGCCTATTTCCTCATCATTAAATCAATAAGATTCAACTAATCCTGAGTTTTATTTGACTGTTTTCTCATAGCATTTAGTAATTGTTAAGTTTTCTTTCCAACAGACTCCTTTGGTCTGTTAGAAAATAGCTGCATAGGATGAAAAGCCAAAACTTTTCCCTTAATATTTGCATCCTTACGGTAAATACAGTGGAAATCGCTTATAGTGATCACGTCTGTCCCGGTCAAATTGATCACTATAAGCGGATGATTATTATAACCAAATTTTTATTGGTTTTGCATCATTTCTCATGCAGATTACCATCTAATTGACATTTGTATATTTATTACATGAAGTTATGAAACGGCCAGCTTTGCTATTTACTAGCTTGCTGCCAATTCTTCTGCCTTTTACCTCACCAAGGGTGAGATATTTTTGTTGCATCGCGAGCGTGCATGCAGATGAACGGCGCCCCTTTGCCAGGGTGCTAGTCTGCATGTGGTTTTGTGCCTGAGCCTGCTGGTTTCACTCTGGACTGTACTTTAAGATTTTAAACTTCAATCGTTTGCCTCTATTCTTGTTTTCCAACTAAAACTCTACTTCTGCATGCTTCTCTTTAGTCAAGTCTGCTTGGAAAAAACTAGGTTATTTATTTGCATCTGCAGACAGCGGCGTTTTATGTCACGCAGTTATAGTTGCTGAGTCGAGGCTGAATGTCTGATTTGGTGGTTTGATGGTTTTCTTTCCATCTACAGGTGTCTTTGATGAGGTTTTTCAACTCGGCCTGTCAGGAATATTTTAGACTGAGACTTCACATGCTGTTTGAAACCCATTGAACATTGAAACATCATCTCATTTTGCATTTTGAGCTATTAGTCTGGGCAACATTAATGTGGATGATCAATATTGATCAATAACTCTGGCGTGGTGGAGAGTTATTTTAAGTTGGCACAAGTATCAAGTAGGGCTGTGTATTGGCAAGAATCTGCCAATACTGTAAGCAAGGGGATATATTGCAATTTCTTTAATTTAATTTGACTAAAATTGTCGTAGTATAAAGAACACCATCATTTTTATGCCATCAGGACAGTGGGATCTGCATTTACATTAATCACAGTCCCTGTAACATCCAACATCATAGCACTACTTTGAGAGGGCACATCTCTTTGCAAATGAAATAAAGTATTGAGTGAGTTAATCTTTGCATTTAAACTATTAATTGGTGATTTGAGAATCAATACAGTATCACAAAACATAATATTGCAATGCTCAATATTTTCAATATTTTCTTAAAAGCTATTTTAATAAGCTATTTTTTATAAAATCTAATATTTAAACAGTGCAGTTGCCAATGCTCTCATGCCTTTAGTGTTCTTTAGGTTAAGTGGCCAAACTGTAAAATACCGAGTTGTTTCTATAATTCCAGCTGAGGGAGAAACAACCTGAGACAAACAATATGACAATAAAATACAATCCTATACGATGCCACAGACTGAAAGAAATACTATAAATTTGAATCCCCTCTGAACAGTCTTAAATAAATGTGAACATTAGATGCTTTACAAATGTTCTAATTGCAGGACTATTGTTTAACTGTATATTGCTTCATATTTTATTTTATATTATTATTATTATATTATTATATTATTATATTTTTATAATTTTCATCCTTTTTCTATCGGGCAAATTGTTTTGGATTTCATTCACTTTTACTGTCCAAAAACTGGTAAGGCTGGCTAAAACTGTGACACACATACTCACACATAGCACACACGCACACACCATGTCAAGACTGGTGTCTGACATCATTAACCATAAAGTTAAAGAGTGTCCCAATTAGCTCTGGGCTGTAGAGGATCCTCAGTGTTACAATGTGGTGACTCCCCACTCATTAACCTTTAGAAAAGGGCCAGACAGACACACACACACACGCACACATACACACTCATACACACACTGAGAAATAGTGACCACAGGCAACCATGCAGATATACATGTACACACATTTACAAACACTATAATCCTTGAAATACGCAGAGGGGAATGAATCCTCCATTATAGCAAATCATTTGGAAATAATGACACCAGTCATCTCTCACTCTTATCAGTCATCGGTGTGACTGTTACGGCTTAATCTAACAGAGACTCTGAGCTCATGTTGAAGGTGCTTTGTGTATCATTTCAACTGATATAGCACCGTCTGTCATTGTCAAATTAACAGTGAGAACCTGGAAGGATTGCTGTAAAACAACAAGGCTGCAGCTAAGATAAAGATTGATATGTGTACTTCACATTAAAGAGTAAAACTTTGTTGATGTAATTTTGAAGACTACAGAATTTCCCCAAAATGTCAAGGGGCTCTTTGGGGAAAGGTGGGGATATGATCAGGTGTAGATCTTCAGTAAAACTTGCTTTTTAGCTTTTCAACTATGCTACATGTAGCAGCTAGGGATGTCACAAGAACCGATACCTCAGTACCAAGTCGATGACAAAATTCAGAAAACGTGATGATACTCGTTTTTCTACAGTACCAGAGGTACCGTCAGGGCTCGAGACTAACGGCGTCTAAAATCCGAAATGATGCATTAAACTCACTATCGATGCGTCCAGGGTATTTTTTCCCTGATAATGCTACATTGTGAACAACAAATCCATGTTGAAATCCTCAGGACGAGAGCTAGTTAACGTTAGCTGTTAGCAGCCGGTAAACCGCACATTCCTGCGGAGCTAACAGCTAACATTAACTGAGATTGCATTCATATGATGCTTTTGAACTCTTTTCAGTAACCATGAGCATTAAAGTTAAATTATATTATATTATGATGTGTTCAAATGTAATCTTGTAAAATTTTGTTTTTGGCGAGGCCCTCAGGCCTCTAAAGCGTTGTATTTTGTACCTTTTTCTTTTGCGATTTGGTCTAATCAACTGATATTGTACTTTCCATATAGAATTTGTTGTGGTTTTATTATGTTCTTGTTTATCCATTGAGGTCATCAGTGTTAAATCCATCCTAATGAATCCTATATCACCTTGATGGAATAGCATCAATTCTCAAAGTGTACGTTCTTTCACAGCTTTATTTCTGTAGAGTTTTATTTTGCTGTTTAGGAGGATAAATCTGGAGGAAAAAATAACTGACAAAATGGCCAAAAAAGTGAACAGTAAGTTGAGTAAAATCAATCTAAAACAGGTTGGGATCCATTCTTATTTATCAACCCAATCCTCCCTTAACTGCAGATCATCCCCGTGCTTCACTGTGGAGTATGACAAGAATTGGAAAAAGGTCAAGCGGGTTTGATTTTTCACAGATGGACAGAGATTTGTATTAGAGGAGCTTGGATCGGCTATAAATAGGCCTGTTGAAAAGAGCCAAACTGAGATCCCTGGGAATCCACTAAGCCAAACTTCTGGCAACCTGTCTGTTCAATATCCCTGACCTTCTGCCAGTTTGCCACCGAGGAGATATGAAAACTGTCATATGATAGCTATCACCAACACCTCACACTGTGCTGTGTTACAGGATCCTGTTTCTTTCTGGTAAACATCTTTTATCTTCGCCATTGACCCTCATTTCCTCGACTGTGATGGAATTTCTTTTTAGCGACTTTTGAGGGGATACGGGAGCAGAGGTGAAGATGAAAAGTGGCATCTTTTCTCAGGGTGCAGAGTTAGGGATTCGTGTTGCCATAAAGTCACACTAGAGCAGTACTTGAGCTAACCTGAGCTGCATGTGGGCCGCTTAAGTGGCGTTCTGGTTAGAGATTTTCATCGGTCCTCTCAGTTTCTATTCACCAAGACTTGATCTGGGAACCAAGTTGTGCAAATTATATTCAGTCTAATCATCCCATTTGGGGGTCCCATTTTATTGCTGCAGATCTCAGGTCTTTGTGTCAATATGTCTCATAGCGAGACTCGCTAGCTCTTATCACATAAAGCCAATTTGATTTCTTCTATTAAAATGTACCTTAAAGGAAGATTTAGCAAGTATTTAATACGCTTATCAACATAGGAGTATGCTAATGTATGTATATATTTATTATTGTAAATCAATTAACAACACAAAACAATGATAAATATTGTCCAGAAACCCTCACAGGTACTGCATTTAGCATAAAGCTGCATGGAATTATAATAAAGTGGACCCATCTGTAAAGGGGAGACTCATGGGTGCCAATAGAACCCATTTTCATTCACATATCTTGAGGTCAGAGGTCAAGGGACCCCTTTGAAAATGGCCATGCCAGTTTTTCCTCGCCAAAATTTAGTGCAAGTTTGAAGCGTTTTTTTTAGCCTCCTTCGCAACAAGCAAGTATGACATGGTTGATACCAATGGATTCCCTAGGTTTTCTAGTCATATACATCATAAGTATCCCGCTACAACCTTCGAAAGATCGATTGGGTTAATGCGTTAAAGAAATTAGTGCAGTTAAAACGAATTTGCGTTAACGCGTTATTATCGTGTTAACTTTGACAGCCCTAGAATAGACCTAATGCTGGTTGAATGAACTGTTTAAAACACCACGGTAAGATAAACCACTTACATTAATATTTATAAAAATGTACTGATCATGATGGAAACATTGAACAACAGCGTTGCTGTGAGGGTAATGTATTCCCTACAGTTGTGGTTAGCCAAAAAGACGACATTTCACAAGTTTCCTGTAAACTTTTGATGCTCGACATTGGGTGGTGTTTACTTGCATCTATACTGTCACAAAATTTAGGAAATGCAACAAGATGCAAAAGATCTATTTAAAAGAAGTGCAATTTTATTTAACTGAAATGCACAGTAGGGTGTGGAGATCAGCAGTGACTGCATGGATGTGTGCTGTGTGAAACTGCAGAATGAAAAAAGCAGGCACTGCCAGCGTTATAGCCAAGAGCCCAGGTGCCCTAAATTAGCTGATAACCTTCCACAGCCAACCACTGGTAATGGTATTTGAAGAGCTGCAAATCGAGAAATTGCCACTTGTTAATGTTTGGTAGTTAATTTACTTTTGCTCTGGTTTTGGCGAGGTTAGAGAATTCAATGAGCGGAATATCTAGAAATGACAAGTTGTTATCAGAGTTTATTTCTATAGAAAGTACCATTTATGTACCATTCTGCTGTTCTACCCGTCTGACATGAATGCACATCACATTCCAAAGTCAAAAAGACAGTAATGTTGGAGGTTGATGACTAGCCATATTGCTTTAAGGATAAGAAGAGGATGTTGGAGAGCCATTCCTGAGACAAACCTGGCTCAGTCACAATGGGGATAATGGAGGCTAGAGGACATCTGCATGGAGATAACAGATGGGACAGAGGAGAACAGAGTAGAGGGGAGCATGATGAGACAATAGAGGAGAGGCAAGCTAAAGAAATGTGTGGTTGTGTGTTCACTTTAAAAAAAACAACCCAGTAATAGTCTAATCCTGAACGGTGTTGTGGTGTTGACGTTATTCCACTATCTTGTGAAGCCTCTGCAGCCTCACCAGCAACAAGTGACTTCCCATATTTTTTTGTTATAGTACTGTAAGGCAGCTTTCCTCCATTTTTGGTTATTGAAAGAACACCAGTAGTCTTTACTGACACATTTTTCATACAATATGGTATGTTTGAGGTCAATCTGGAGAGCACCTCCTGCTAGCGTATGAGGGAAACTAATTTAAATTGTCAGTTGTAATTAAA
Organism: Hozukius guyotensis; assembly: GCA_916700995.1. Classification (NCBI taxonomy): domain Eukaryota; kingdom Metazoa; phylum Chordata; class Actinopteri; order Perciformes; family Sebastidae; genus Hozukius; species Hozukius guyotensis. Next base: position 25,155 of record CAKALU010058651.1, read on the forward strand.
GACTTGAATTGGAACACATAGTTATGGAATAGGGCTGGACGATATGATCAAAGTCCTCTATCACGATAAAGGTCATTTCAAATCTCGATAATGATATATATCACGATACAGCATTATTTCGGGTAATTTAATAAATAAATAATCTGTATGAAAGAACCCCATGGTAAAGCCTATTTCTGTATACTCTTGTGTGAATTAAATACTTGACAAATGAATAGTACTGAGTATTTTCTCTTTTTAAGAACAGTTTTAAGTAAAATTATAGAAAATAAATATTATAAAAAATAAATAAATCTAGGCCTAGCCTATGTCATGATAGAAACGATATAGAAAAATATAGACGACAGATCGTTATGACGATATATATCATTATATTGCCCATCCCTATTACGGAATATTTTGATTTAGAGAGTAAAACTAGCCGTCCTAGTGTGTTTGTACATATATACTATAGTACTGTGGCTGTTTGTGATCTATGTGAGTATTTAGGGCAGATCTTGAATGAATTTCGGATTAAGATTAGGAGACTCCTTTCCATTCCTTCACGTCACTGTAGATTTTTCCATGACTATTTTCATCCATTACTTATAATTGATCATTATCGGTATTCGGTATCGGGAGTTTTAAGTGTATTAGATTGTGTCATAACTACAGCTTTTGTCCGGGAGACTTCAGACCAAACCATAGTTGGTGCAAAACAATGAAATGTTTTTTTGGATTTATACACCGCTTTATCGTTGGACAGACTTTTTTTTTAACAACTGTCAAGTTTGCGAACAGAGTAGCATCTTAAAACAAGTCAGATTCAGTCTCTGTAATCGTAGTTATATGTGATTTAACTGTGATTTATCTTCTCTGCTGCTAAACCCACATGAGGAAACAGCTGAATATGAGCTCCAGTCCAGACTTCATCTTGTTATGTTTAATATGATGAACTGCTGAATGTCAACATCCATCCCTTCACACCCATAAATCATTGTGTTTTGTGTCATTTCCCATAGTTTGGTTCATACGGTTTATATTTTGCTTCTAATGAACCGCACCTGGAAGAGCTCCAAGACTTCAGGTGTCTCTTTTTAATGCCACTCCTGTTCAGATAGCATTGTTTTCCGACCTGTCGGATCAAATCAAACTAAAGTGGTAAACTCACCACCGTCAGTAACGACTGCTGCAGAAATGCTTGGTGTGAATACATCCTAATTTGGGATGTGTCACTTCCTATGTGCTGAAAAGATTTCACTGTTCCTGACAGCAGGAATTCCATTTGGACAACTGAGCAAATATGACGTAATATAAGCGTTTTTGGATTTATCGTTGGTGCAACCAAGTTCACAGCAACTCTTCGGCACAGCGTTATTATTACCGGTTACGCTGTTACCGTCTATGAGGGTCGTGGGATTTTCACCCAAAAGGGGGGCGTGGTCATATGAGCCTACTCTGGGTGACGTATTGCCGGACTGATGTATACAAGAACTTTGCCTAAATAAATACAGTTTAAATTTATTATTCACATCTGGAACTATCTGATCGAAGAATACGGTACTTTTACGGAACATTTCTACGATTGTCTTTCTATCGACACATTTCCATCACTACCAAAATAAAACATTAGGGATTGATACCCAACCATTGTTAACGATTCGGAAATTGCACAAGTGTGTGTTTATGTGTGCCCTCCTTTGAAATGACAGATCCAGTCAATCTCCTGTTAAATCTCTCTTTTCCTCTCTGCTCATCCCGCTAAACACTATTGTACAACAGACAATAAATCCTCTTTTTATCTCTATTTCTCTCTCTTGCGTTCCTCTCAAATGCCATTGTGTAACACACAATAAGATTCACTCGCTTTCCTTCTGTCTCTGTCGCCCTCCTAATCACTATTGTATGGCAGACAATGCAGCAGCCGCCTCTGCTACACAGCGATGGGATGGCTGACTGTCAAGCCATTCAGCAACACACACACACACGCACACACGCACACACAGACATACAGGCTGACAATGACGTTTCATTTAGGGACAGAGTGTGTGTTTGTGGACGGGTTGTTACAGCGTACGTCTAGCTCTCTCTGACCCTGAGGTTTGAGCCTATGTCCCTTATCATTTACTCTTCTGTACACTGAACACAGGTGTGTGTCTGTGTGCGTGTGTTTGTTGCCTCCTGCTGTTATTTGCTTACATCTGCTCGCTGGATTTGTACATTTCGCTCTCGCACAGACACACAAACATGCCACATTTTGCTCAGAACTGCAGCAAGTCTCTCATTAGAGCAGGAAACAGGTTTTTCCCACATAATGAACCCAGGTAGAGAGAAACCGTGTGCTATTTTAGATCGACAGAGACGCGGTGTGATGCCATCATGTCACATGGATACGGAACATCATGGAGGGTCCTTCTGCCTTCATCTAGTTTAAAGAGTTACTGAGAAGTAAATTATATAGCAGTCTCTGCAGGAAAACTGTGTTTTTGCCACTGCACTGTAAATATGTCAGCCAGCTAAATGCCTTGATGTATGGCATGTCCAAGTAAAATACCAATAACTTACAGTATTTTCACATGAATACCAAATTGTCCCCCAACAGAAAACGGCTAACAAGAAGGCAATGATATCAGACTGATTAGAGTGGCGAGGAAATGTTCATTTAGTGTGAATATTAAGCTGTATTTGGGTGTGCATGGCTAAAAATCACTTCTAACTCGATTCGTTCTAGAGCTGCAACGATTAATTGATTAATCTATTAAATTAATCGCCAACTATTTTGATAATCCAAAAATCAGTTTGAGTAAGGATAAAAATTCTCTGATTCCAGCTTCTTAAATGTGAATATTTTCTGGTTTCTTTACTCCTCTATGACAGTAAACTGAATATCTTTGAGTTGTGGACAAAACAAGACATTTGAGGACGTCATTTTGGGGTTTGGGAAACACTGATCGACATTTTTCATAATTTTCTGACATTTTATAGACCAAACAACTAATCGATTAATCAAGAAAATAATCCACAGATTAACCAACAATGAGAATAATCGTTAGTTGCAGCCCTGATTTGTTCAAAACACATATCTGTTCACTTTATTTGTTAGAGTTTCAATTGGCAAACATTTGCTGGTTCTAGCTTTTGTTGCTTCTCTCTGTAAACTAAATATCTTTGGACTGTTATATCTGAAAACACTGTAAGCTGTGGGAAACTGTTGTTGACATATTTCATTATTTCTTAACATTTAAAAAAATAAACAATTAAATTGATGAATCAAAAAAAGTAATTGCCAAATTATTCGATTATGAAAATAACTGTTAGTTGCAGCCCCAGATGTTCTTGTTCAAACAAGAGTAATGTTACTAAAAGGACGTATCATAAATTAATTATGCCGGTTGCTTACTGCCACTTGAGGTGTAAAATCTTAGCGTGGCGTTTGGTATCACACAAGCTTACACTAAAGGGTGGGCAGGAAACAATTATCAGTTTTTGTTGGTGACAGAAATGCAACCAGCAAATCACACGTTTGTTCTCAGGCGGTCATAGCTGTTGTTCACAAGTTGCGTCTAAAAAGGTGTTGAAAACGCCTTTCATCATTTTATCCAAGATGCTTGGGAGGTTGCGTTCCTGTCGCACCTGCCGTTACTAAGCAACCAAAACCTGCGCGCTGCTATGATGATGATGATGAAGTTGCGGTATATTTAGCCTCACTGACTAAACTAGTCAAAACAAAGATAAATGGATTTCCAACAGTAGCTTTACTGCGTGATTTATCTGTGGAAAAAGTTTTCAGTTTGGCCGACCTTTCAACCGGATGTTGTGACGTCCTTGGACAGAGAGGATGAAACGAGTCCCTCGGAGCTGATTGGATAATTATTGTCACATGACCTACAGTGTGCTTGCTGCACTAGAAAAAGTTGTGATCCGTTGCAAAAAATGTACGCCACAACGGCTCGATGCTCTTGCTTTTGAGCGTGCCTTTTGTGCGTCTACATTGACGACAATGGATTTGAGGGCGGCATGTGTCCCGGTTCATATGCATCACTCATTTATTGCAGTGAGCGGAAAAAGTGCATAAATGCGTAATTGAAAAACGTCCTTTTGTGGTTGAAATTTTCTGACGTGTAGGCTTCAGTAGTGGTGGGTCGGGCTAGGTCCAAGTCCTAGAAATAGAATATAGGAGTAGAACGGACATTCCCATCTAAACGGACCCTTCGCCTGGGTACAAGCTACCTAGCTAACTAGCCAGCCAGCTGTCTCCGGGAGCTGCGTCCGTTCTCTTCCCGGCGAGCTGCGACCACACACTTTATGGCCCCAATGACGTGGATTCTGTTGATTCAGTTATACATTAAAATGTATATAGCTTTTGTCTTTTGTATGGAAACAAAAGAATCTTTACTAATTATCTAAGTGCTTGAATGAAATTACAATGGCAAAAGTTCCTTAATCCTGTTAGCAAAAAGATCTCTAATTAGCCAAATGCAAGAAAGGACATAAACATGAAATATGAGGGGAAAACACTGACAAATAATGTCGCCATTTATGTTTTGTACTGAAATAATGTAATAACACATTTTATACATTTTCCAGCCTCTGTGTTGATGCAACAGACCATCATTCTTACAGTTTTAGGGCTCTGTATAGCTGTGCTATTATTCACAGTGCGACCAACTGAAGCATTAACAAGGAGAGGAGCCATCAGTATGCTGGGGATGCAGATAATTTTAAAAGGCTACATTGTCCAATGATATCGTACCTTTAAAGAGGAATTGGAAGCACTAGTCCATCAGTAAACTGCATTGTCTTTGTTTTGTTGTATTTTTGCACTTATCTGATATCTGAGGACTGAGGACCAGAGAAAAAGCTGTAAATAAGGGAAGGTGACACAGTTACACTCTGTCTTGTGCCATGCTGGGCAAAGGGAGAGTGTGTGTGTGTGTGTGCGTGTAGCTGTGTGTGTGAGTGTGTGAGAGATGAAAAGACAGAGGCAGAGAGGGTCCAGATGAAGGGATTATATCTTAACACACTGTCCAAACAATTGTTCCCATCGCTCTGCCTCTAACAATCGCGTTCGGGCCTGAGAGTCAACTGCTCAGGGAGCTGTGTGTGTGTGTGTGTGTGTGTGTGTACTACATAGCAATTCCCCATAACACACACACAGTCACATACATTGAGAGACCTTGAGAGGACTCCCTGTGGAGACATAAAGGCATGGTGTGAGAAAAGACAATCAGCCAAAGCCTCTTGGGTCCCCAGTATAGGTTTGGTCTCAACTACTAAATAATACAAATACATAAATGACAGTTTTACCGATTGAAACTATTGGCATCAATAACCGGCATGGCTGAACTGACGGGGGTTTAAGAGCGCCACCAACTCAAACTTGGAACTTCATGAACAGAAAATCCAACAATGGCACGATGAGCTCTCAAAAGTGTGCTGCAGACACTAAAGCAAAGCACATAAGCACCCATAATCCTCCAGCTCATGCAGATAATTAGTTCATTTTGATATTTATTAACTATCATGTCTCGATTACACCTCTTTCCACTTCAATTTATTCAAGTACAGGATCAAACTTGGAAGTATGTTCCATTTTCTTTGTTTGGCAGGTGAAGTGCGTCTTTGCTTAAACTTAAAGTTTATTATATTCGTCATATACATACAGGTACATACATGAAATTTGACCTCTGCATTTAACCCATCCTAAGCATTTAGGGTTCAGTGGGCTAATGTAAAGGGCCCGGGGAGCAATTAGGGTTCAGTGTCTCGCTCAAGGACACTTGCGGACAGTAGGAACTGGGGATCGAACTGCCAACCTTGTGGTTAAAGGCCCGGCTTCCTCTGCAGTGACTGAATAACGTCTACCAGCCTTGTCAGGCAGCACGAAAAGGCGTGTAAATTACACAATAATGCGCAAGGCAAAAGCGTGCAATAAGAACGCCGTTCTTACTTTTGGCGTCATTCGTACGCCATGTAGTCTGTACTGACTGCAATGTAAATGCATCCGTGTAAATATGCCACACTCAGAGCTAGTGACGTACAATTAAAAAGGGAGATAAACTGCTGATGGTGGGTGTGCGGGGAGGTGGACGGGTTCAACAAACACAGGACTTTCAACCAGGAGACCGGTGTTTTGGTTTGTAAGTTACGTAAGTGACCTTTTTGACGTGTTTTTAGTGACGTTTTATGTACTGCAACTTCATAAACACGTGCAGTATTCACATCTCAGCAAGGGAAAACGTGACACTGACACGCTATCCTCCGGTGGACAGCCGGGTCTATTACTTTGGCGTGATACCGGATTGTGTCAAGACATTACGTCATTGCTATTTCTGTTTTATCTGTTGTTTTTTAGGCAAGGTCCTTATCAGGTCCTGTCCTTCCTCTGAACACTGAGTTTCTTTTTTATTTGCAGCATCCACCTTAGAAACTTTTCTAAGGATTTTCCGCCATACTCTTAGCTGCGTCGCTATGGTCCCATATGGTAATTACTCTCACTGCCAGAGGGGGGAGACACAAGTTCCGCACTCCAGCTTTAACTATCACTGAGGATTATAAAAAGCATCAAAACAATCCTGCTTCTTCCTGCCATATTTTACTCTTCGAGGGCTTTTGTCATTTCATAATCAAATAACTTCCTCAATCAACAATATTGTAGTTTCATTGAATATAAAATAAAATAAAATATAAACTTGGAGCATTAGCTATAAATGAAATGAACCAAACAGATGCCACTCATTTGCATGTGATCCAGTTTGATCACCTAACATAACTGTTTCATCACGCATCAGAAATCTGATGTTTCAAAACCAATCTGTGTCCATTTTCTGGTGGCTGTGTGTTTGAAGCTGACAGGCTGCGTGTGAGGTTAAGATGGCAGAGCCGAGGCCGTATGATTTTATTTGAGATGACTGTCGGCTGTGTGGGACTCCAGCGCCCAACAGTTTTCACTGCTTATTAGTGTCAAAGAGGAAGAGAGGAGGAGAGCCGAGAGGAGGGAGTTGAGATGGACGGGTGAGAAAGAGAGAGTGGAAAACAAAGTGCAGTGAGTTATAAGGAGATGATTTCTGCATGCTGCTACTGTGTGATCCCATAACTGGTTTTAGATGTGAACTGTTTCCAACGTTTTGTCTTTGGACATGGTCTTGTTTATACTCCTGAAAATGTACTGAGAACAAACTGAGCCTGATAGACAAACATTTAATGAAATGAAGAATCATCAGAGTATGTCCATCTGGATCCAACTTCTTTATTTACAGTATTTCTGTGTTGTAGATGAAAAAAGTTGAAACACATGCAACATATTTGATCGCTTCTATTCCTCATCTAACTCTAATAAATGGCTGATGTAGAAGAATCAAGAGTTAGTTGTGAACAAAGTAGTAACATGATTCAGATCCACAAAGTAGCTTAAACTAATACTTTGAATTACTATTTAATTTACTAATTAATTTAATTATAAAGTGTCCCCAAGATGGAGAACAATTTATTTTTCTTTATCTAAATTCCTGTTAATTACTTTTTTCAGGGTTCATCAGATTTTTTTTTATAAGGGCAAACCCTCAATCTTAATTAATTACACGTTGTTGTTACCATTTTATTCTGATTGGAGATTGTTATTGGAAATTCCACATCTTTTTTTTCTTCATTTGTTTAAAATAACCTGCATTGACACCATGTTAACACACAAACCTCTTTCTCTAATTCTTAAATGTTAACAGTTTCCTTTTGCTGCTTAAAGATGAGAATGTTTTACATCATATAGAATTACACGACCTTAGGCACTTTCTGAAGCCAGCGGTTGTATGTAGTTGTTAACATGTACCTTTGTCTCGGACAAAGCTGTATTGCAGTAGAGAAATCCTTCCGACTTTGTTGATGTTGTAGTCTGAAACCCATTTATCGCCACAAAAAACCTAGTATTGTAACTGGTTGACTGTCAGACGGTACAATGTTTGAAGTAATGTTAACTCTGCAGAGGACACAGCCAGAAGCAGAAGTGAATTTCATTTACCATTGAAGCTTACTGATTAACATTTTAAAAAGTGGTAATAACAACATTTGAAGCTGAATGAATGTGGTAATTTTTATATTATTCCTCCTTTACACTGCTCATCATGCTCACTGCTTAGTGTCTATATAATTGAGATATGTATACTGTGTTAAATATATGGCATGTTATACATGTTATATGCGTATAGGTACGTCTTCCTCTCTCTTTGTCCCCGGCTCCACACCCTCCATATTAAATCCCAATGGCTGGCTACATGTAATTGATGACTGTAAAGTTCGTTAGCCGTGTTAGCTGATATTTAGGGGGATGTTGGCTGCAGGCTAAGAAATACATTTCATTTCATAGCTCATTAACCTAATGGTGGCTGTATTCTCTCTCTCTCTTTCTCTCTCTCTGCCTCAGCTGATGATTTAATTTCCACAGTTGGTTCTAAAGGTAATCAGAGCCATAGTGTGAAACACCACATCTGCAGCTCAGGTAAACGTAACAAAGGAATGACTTTGGATTTGTCATTACGTTTTAACAAGGTTGTCGAGGTGTCACAAATGTCTGAGCGTGTGTAGCTGAAGTAATTGGTGCTTTGGAAACCTGTTTGTGATGACATAACGGCTTTACGTAAAACAATTAGGTGATAAAAGGATTGTTAAGGTCTGGCTGGATGTCAATTCTGTAGTTTTTAGTGAAGTGTGAAAATTAAGTGACTTCTTCTAATTTCTGCTCCAAAAGCTTATTATGAGCTCCAGCTGCATTGGAGTCAACCATTTTAACCCTCTGAGACCTGCGGGATTGCCAGCGGCCACATTACTGTCTTCAAGAGGTTGTAATAGGCTCAGGCTTATAGCTAGAGTGAAGATACTTGTATCATATGAATCTAGAAAACCCAAGGAATACATTGGTCATGCTACAGTTTGTTGGGAAGGGGGCTAAATAATGCTCCAAAGTTAGGCAATTTCTTGCAGTGGGCAACCCCCGGTTCTGAAAAGTGAGGCCAATGCTGAAGTGCCTTAAACTTTCATTCTTTCTAACAGCCAGCAGGGGGCGACTCCTCTGGTTACAAAAAGAAGTCTGATTGTATAGAAGTCTATGAGAAAATGAGCCTACTTCTCACTTGATTTATTACCTCAGTAAACATTGTAAACATGAGTTTATGGTCTCAATCGCTAGTTTCTTCAATACAACATGATGTTCATTTAGTAAATTATGGTCCCATTTAGAGTCAAATAGACCATAAAGCAGGGGATGCTTTAGGACGTGGCTACCTTGTGATTCACAGGTCGCTACCACGGCGTTGTCCGGTCTGGGAGTTGTCCGTGTTTTCGTCTTACAACTTTAACTCTTTCACAATGTGTTTTCTGTTCATGAAAGTTAATTGTAACATTTTGTACGCCTAAAAATACCTTGTTGTACTTAACTCCACCCTCTCTTGTCCCTTCTGGTTGAAAAAACCAAGATGGCGACGGCCAAAAACCAAGATGGTGATGGCCAAAATGACAAACTCAATAGTCCACAAACCAATGGGTGACGCCACAGTGACTACGTCCACTTCTTATATGCAGTCTATGGTCAGGAGCCAGATTTAAAATGGACATGTTAATGTTATACCAAAAATGTGTAAGTGTGATAGAAAACAGCCACAACACCCGAGCACGTTCCGTTAATAAATTCAGAAGTATGTTGCAACCTTAACATTATTTTGGGTATAATGTAAGTTTAGATATTGTTGTATGATGGAAAGAAATGACTGCCTGTAAGGGAAAATTTGGTAAAAAATAATTTCCATAATTCCATATTTGGAAATGACTAATGACAATTAGATTTCCATTTTTGGTGTCATGATTTCATTTCGAATCAATTTTTGTTTCAATAGATAGAAAAGGGGCACTATTTTCAAGGTCTTACTCCAGGACCAAAACATTCACTCGTGTCTTTAGGCCACTGAATTGCAAAATTAAATTATTATTCATATTTGACAATGTGCTTCTTCTTCCCTGCAAGATTATGAAATCCAAAATGCAACAAAACACTTTATTGAAGTGTGTGAGCACGAATTAAACCAACAGGTGCTGCACTGTGAAACAATTCAGGATTGTAGAAGGTTAGAATTTCAGATTTTATGTGAATCGATATACATATCGTAATAGTTATGTACTGTATATATGTACAGTATGTGTGAGGTATGGTTAGTGTGGTATGGCCCTTTAACAGGTGGAGCAGGTTATGAGGCGAACATGCATTTTTATTTGGATAAACCAGAATCTGCAGTTTACTTTTATATTCAGTTCCTCAACAGTTTTCTACAAGTTCAGGATAATCCGAGCAAACTATTATCCACATTCACATTCAACCTGCACCGTGTCTGCCTCTCCTCAGCAACACTTCTCCAGTCATCATGAAACGGTGATCTCCAGAGGAGTTACTTATCACTGTGAGGACGGCAGCAGTCGCAGGTATTAAGGGAACCTGAGGAGTGTGTCTACATGTGAGAAATGCTGACTGCAGGTCTAGCAAAGGTGAGCTCCCTAGATCACATTCAAATGTTAAGTGATACAGACACACACACACACACACACACACACACACACACTCACACACACAGGTGAGGTCCCATACAAATGTTGCTAATAAGCAGCACCACTGGGCCAGATCCTATTTGTCAAACCCTTGGGCGCCGTGGCCGCCAGATGGGGAGTAACCTGCTGAGCTCACATTTCTGAAGTGCAGACACACACACACGCACACGCACACGCACACGCACACACACACACACACACACACACACACACACACACACACACACACACACACACACACACACAAGCAAATAAGCAGACACAAAAACTTCCAGTCGTCTGCTTGTCAGTTGGGTGTGACCAGTTTAAAAAGCCGCATACAGTTACTCACATTTATTCAAGTTTGCTACAGCTGTCTACAGTAATGAAAAGAAATATTGCAATTTACCTCCATAATGCTCCTCTTGTACTACATTTACATACATTACATTTTTCCATTCCACTTGATTTCCATTTTACCTATTCAACTTATGCCAATAAATTAGATAAAAACACAGCAGCAGAATGTACTTCAATTTTAAACCAGAGATGGGTGAAATCAATGTAAAAATATTGATGAGAATATCTATTTACATAATTGAGCAGCATAATGATTCTTATGAGGACTGACAGGATCTTCTGTGACAGTAGCTCATGTTTTAATTCTTTGCACAGCTCCAAATGTGTTAAAGGTAACTTAACACACACACATGCACACACACTATAGCAATATTGAGCTTTGATTTCATTGATTTGTCTATTAGATCTGTCACTGATTCAATACAAAATCAAAGATCCACGTGAGATTAACCCGCCCATGATTCAGCATGTTTCAAACCAGCTCTTGTGTGACCTATACCAGAGGTTCCCAACCTTTTTTCTTAAGAGACCCCTTTTCGATCATTGAGTAAACTGACGTCCTCTGAATAAGTGACATATTTTATGGATATTTCATATTATATTCAATGCATAACAATAACGGTGCGGAACAACTGATAAACTGTACAATTAACCCAAATAGTGAACGCAATAACTGCAGGACGTTTGTGTAAAACGAGCAATTTGGATGAATTTTGAGTATCCTGTGAATATCGCACCAGGGATGAGTTATTTTTAGGAACTTTTAATACAATTTTCTGTCTGTATTATGTTTGTATGCCTCAGCGCTGGCGACAGCCGAGGCCGGAGGCATTGTGTTTTCTAGTTGTCCGTCCGACCAATTCTCGTGAACATGATATCTCAGGAACGCCTGGAGGGAATTTCTTCAAATTTGGCACAAAGTCCACCTGGACTCAAGGATGAACTGATTAGATTTTGGTGGTCAAAGGTCACTGTGACCTCACAGAACACGTTTTTGGCCACAACTCAAGAATTCATATGCTAATTATGACAATTTCACAAACAGGATAAAATGATGAAGTGAAGACATTTTGGACAGACATGAATGTAAACTGAGCTTGGTTGGCGGAGGTATACAACCGTGAGGCGGTAATTCTAGTTTTTATTATTATTTTAACGATCAGATATACTTAATAGGATTGTTTTTTGACAAATTCAGTGTTTTCTTCTCCCTGACGCTTGACCATTGTTCTATCAGCTCTTTGGTTGTTTTAACTGCGTACTTTTCTAATGCAGGATGAGGCTGTTTAGCAGAGAGGGAAGGCTCTGTGAATATAGCTTCTGTTCAGGTCTTCACTGTGCCCTTATCCTGTGAGATTTTTAGTTTCTATTTTAAATAGTAATCCGAACTTTAAAAAGAACAATTTAAATTTGTTTTCTTCACAGAAATGAATGTTGAGATATAGGCCAACTGTATATATTTTTAAAAAAAAAGTTGTCTTACACCCACGACCCCCCGTGAAGCTTTGGCGAACCCTAGTGGGGGTCGGGACCCCCAGGTTGGGAACCACACTGACTTATACATTGCCAACTGCAGTTTTCCCTCTGGTTTCCCAAAAGAAATCTACAGGAAAAATCTATATATTTATGTGTAAGAAAGATGAGTCTCATACTGTATGTTGGTAGTGAGTTCCAACAGGCCTTTGTTTATGAATACCACCTTGCTGCTTTGTGTCTAAATGCATGGCTTCAGTAATGGATTCTGCCCATGCAGAGCTGTTGGCAAGTGAATCATGGAGGAACATTTGTGCTGCCTTTTTGTTGCTGGTGTTACCGCTGGCTGCAGCTGCAGAGGAGTAGCGGGGTCTCTCTCTCCCACAGCGAGTCCATGCCGCCTCTCAGAGTGGGCCGCCAGATTAGTGCGGCTGCCTGAATATCTCACTGTGGCCCTGCAGGTTTTACCTGAGGGCCTTCTGCCACACCGTTATCATGGTTTCTAATCTTAATGTAAATCGTGGTTTGAGTCAGTACTCTGGATTTTTGAGTGCATTTCTGGACTTTTTGGCCAATATTACAAAAACAGTAAGAGTCTTTTTTTTTTGGTGCAAAGCAGCTGCGATTCCTTCGCAGCTTTGGCCTGATTTAAGCTGTTTGAGTATTTTAGATTTATGGTGTTTTTGATTGCAGTCGGTAAATTGATACAGCCCTGTTTGCTGAATGAGCATGTTCTCTTAGCAGCTAAAATTAATGGGACATTGCAGTACCTTCACTCTGGCCTCTTAACACCACATCTGCTCCCTGCAACAAAGTGCCAGCAGCTCAAAAAAAAAAAAAAAAGGACAGAGAAAGAAATGATGCTCACATAATAATGATGTTATATTAGATATATTTATATATGGCACCTGCACTTTATGATGATCCACTTATTTATTTGTCTACTTGTGATTTGAATGTTTTTATGGTTGTTTTTAGTGTTTGTTTTTACTGCAAAGAGCTGCTAAACTGTTTTTCGTTGTTTTCAATGACAATGACAATAAAGTCTCTATTCTATTCTATATTCTATATATTTATACACATATTTCTTTTGGTTAATATACAGTATATTGTCATCTCCAAAATGTCAACATTTCATAAACTACAAAAAAATCTCATTTTAGAGATAATCCAATTGGTGAAAGACATTTATTTATTAATTTTTTTTTAATTATTTTTAATTATTTTTATTAGCCGAAGAAGTTAGAGAATTATTTCTCAACATCTCATCTTCAGTCGATTAGTTGACTAATCGGTCGTTTTGGTCTTGGTCGACTAAGATTTCTTTAGTCGATTAGTCGTTTTTTTATGCTTTTATTCATGTTGAATGACTTATTTCCCAGAAACTTATGGGCATATCTCTGGTAAACACAATATTTAAAGTGGTGCTTTTGTGTGATTCTTTTGATCTGATGATTAAATCAACTTATCGATTAGTCGACAAAATCGTATGAGTGTTAGTCGACTAAGAATTTCTTTGGTTGAGGACAGCCCTACTGCTTACCCATAGATGCTTAGTAATCTATCTATCATCTGATGTTTATTATGATTCTATGACTGATTATAACTGTTTTTTAATTAGCTTTTGTATGTTACTTGATTGTTACTTGTCTGGCTTTATATGTGTTGTTGTAGTATGCTGGTTGTGTGGTTGTTTGACTTCTTGATCCCCGGTTTCTCTTCAAAAAGAGATCTTGATCTCAGTTTCACTACCTGATTAAATACAGTTACTAAATAGATATATTTGGAGATGTATAGTTTTTTACTAGACACAACACAGAGAACTTTCTGTTACTTTAAAAAGTAATTAATACATTAACATACAATCCTAGTGTTTGTATGAGTGCTTCGGCTGCTATATTGTAAAGCTAAAGTGCAAACCAAAAACGCAGAGACAAGAATGCCACAACAAAAATAAATCATCATCACAGCCACAAGCATTAGAAGTTCATGTAGCTCATGCATGGAATTCTCCTGATTAGAGGCCGTTGTGTGTCACACAGTGTTTACACCTGCTCCGGGCGTCTACCGTGAGATCTCGGCATCGGTGTGTTTCAAATGGATGTAAACTACCGCAGTTAGGATGTGCTCGACGGTGTCCTATTTTTAGAGAAGTAATTTAGGATTTTCTAAGATTTTTGGCAAGATCTGATATTTTACCCTCGGAAAAAGATAAGATTTCAATCCCAACTGCACTTAGACGCTGTCCTGTAATGACAGAATCCTAAGTGACATTTTTAATGAGATAAGATGTTTGGATAAGCAGGTTGAATGACTCCGTGGTTCCAGGCATTTGGTGCAACATGTATTTTTGGATTCCCCACAGTGATTGTCAGGGAGGTCTGTTTTGTCTACAATCTGCATCACTGTGTTTGTGTAGAACAAAAATCATGGGTTGGATGATACAAGAGGTTAGGGATCATGGTCCATAATAGACCATAAAGCAGGGTATGCTTTAGGGCGTGGCTACCTTGTGATTGACAGGTTGCTACCTCGGCGTTTTCCGGTCTGGGTGTTGTCCGTGTTTTCATCTTACAACTTTAACCCTTTCGCAGTGTGTTTTCAGTTCATCACAGTTAATTGTAACATTTTTGGTCACTTAAAAATGTCTTATTCAGCGTTCGGTTGTACTTAGCTCCAACCTCTCGTGTCATTTCTGGTTGCAAAAGACCAACATGGCGTCGGCCAAATACCAAACTGCCAAACTCGAGGCTTCAAAACGGCAGTCCACAAACCAATGGGTGACGTCACGATGCCTACGTCCACTTCTTATAGGTGTATTTTATGCATGTGGGTTATAGTTGTTGTTTTTTTGTGTTGTGTAGTCTGATTAGGAAGCGGGGCCTGCCTGTGTCTCCTGCTTTTCGAACTACAGATAGAAACCCACGCAAACATGAGGAGAACATGCAAACTCCACACAGACAGAACCACGGCCAAGATTCAAACCCAGGACCTTGTTGCTCTGTCGGTGCATTTGCATTCCCCCCACTTATTAAGATGGATGTGAACCTGCTCACTTGTTTTTCTAGTTTTGGACAGACTGAGGTAAACACACAGTCCCACAGCCCAGCACAGGGTTCAGCATTTGGACGTTTAACCTGGTTCTGATCCCAGGGTTCCCAGTGACCATCTGGAGGCCCAGTTGGCTTTGCTGACTGGAGGAGTCCAGACCACTCGACCAGAACTGTGTTCAGTCTCACACACACACACACTCACAGGAGCCAATACACTGCAAAATAATCTTTGGCTTTTCGCCCACACAGGAAATAACAATCAAAGCAATGACATAATAGGAATCATAATAAAAGTAATGACACTTACTGTTGCTTACAGCAGTATGAGAAAACAGTGCAGTACAAAACTTAGAAAAAGAATAATAATGGATATGAGGAGAAAATGAGGAGGAAAATACCCAGAGCTGCAACGATCAGTTGATTAATCGATTAGAAAATTAATTGGGCAACTATTTTAATAATGGATTTATCGCATTGAGTCATTTTTTAAGAAAATAGATGCTTCTCCAATGTGAATATTTTGTAGTTTCCAATCGTAAACTAATGTCACTTTGGCCTCCGAGAAATGGTGATGAACATTTTTCACTTTTATCTGACATTTTATAGACCAAATGATTATTTGATAATGAAAATAACCGTTAGTTGCAGCCCCTAAAAATACCAGTTGTGAGATAAAAACATGTTTTATTTTCTTTCCTATAAAGTTTATTATTTTCCTCTGGATAAATGATTTACCACAATGGGAGTTTTTGAAAAAATAAGTACCAAATAAATAAATAAATAAATAAATAAATAAATAAAAGAATATCTTGTCCTCTTACAATAGTAAGACGGGAGCTGTAGGAGTTGAAACAAAATGACAAAGCACATTCTCTAAATCTCCAGAGAGCATTAAAATGTATCCAGGTTGTTTTCTGTTTGAGAGAAGCAGGGCTGCACTGCATAAACATGCAAACATCATATGAACCTGCATGTGTGTGCATACTCTCACTCTTTTTTTTTTTTTTACTCATACACATTCTTAAAAAAACAAGCTTGTTTGGCAGTTGAAAAATCTGTTCTTTAGCTGTGAACAACACAACATCGCTGAATAATTGAGGAGGTTGAGGTCGGGTGCTACTGGAGCTGTTTGGTAATTGGGCCTAATTGATGAAAACATTGGCCCCAGCAATCAGTCATCTCTGACTGCATAATGTGATATAATATGCAGCTGGAAAGGGTAGGCCTCTATTGAATTACATTTTCTATATGCTCGTCATACACACACACACGTACTGTCTTGACATTTAAATATCAGTTTAAGGTTAATGCGTCTCCCTCCCAGATGGATAAAACGCCTTTAACGTCATTCTGGATGGCGCACGGAGCTCTTACCACATAATAATAGAAATATTGCCATTGAATGACAGCAAGTAATGTGTTTTTTTCTATTTAATGTCATTGTTTATCCAGATTTCGGCCTGTTTTACTGTGCCTCAGGGGTAAGCTCAGTCCCCGTGACCCTGAACGGGATAAAGAGGTATAGGGAAGTGGATGGATGGAAAAAAAAGTGAGTTATAATATATTTGAATGTAATTAGTATCAATATGGCGGCATGGTGGTGCAGTGGTTAGCATTGTCGCCTCACAGCAAGAGAAGTCTGGGTTCGAACCCGCTGGCCATGTTGGGAGTTTGCATGTTCTCCCCGTGTTGGCGTGTTTTTTTTTCCGTGTCCTACGGCTTCTTCCAAGCATATGCAGGTTAGGTTAATTAGGTTTTTTTCAGTAGATGTGAATGTGAATGTGAATGGTTGTCTGTCTCTAAGTGTCAGACTGTGATTGACCGGCGACCTGTCCAGGGTGTACCCAGCCTTTTGCCCCAATGTCTCCTGGGATTGGCTCCAGCCTCCAGCGACCCCGTAAAGGATAAGCGGTTACAGATAATGTATGGATAGTATCATTAGTATCACTCGTTCCCTCCTTAGAGTCATAATGATTGACGCTATAGTTTAGTCTGGCTCCAGACCTGGATTGCAGCCCACCTCTCAGTAGCGTTGGGTTGATTTCTGGTTTTGCCGATACATACCGGTGTATGAGCTAACACCGGTTTGATTTTATGCATTATATGCTATACGATAGCAAGTGTGAGGTTAAGAGAGAGCGGGAGCGTGTGACGGTGAATTAAGTTATAGTAACGTCATAGATGTGAACATAGCAGTTCAGTGTGTGTACAGTTTAGACTGTCGTGAATAAATGCTACAACTCCTCAAGACCCAAACCAAGTTCCTGTGTATTGCTTGCCACCTGTTGATTAAAATGAAGGGGGTCAACCTGTTAGCTCAACAGTTAGCGACAACTTCAGCCCCAGGCTCCCTTAAGGTGGGCTGTTGAGGTGGACCAGCTATTCTCATTTTATGACAAGCAGCTGCTAAGTCAAGTGCGACTCCTAGTGGTAAAATTCTGTGTACTGGTCCGGTCCGATGGCTTAATATCAAACCGGCTTGAAATGGTTTACACCGGCCTAGCTCTACGTCTCAGCTATTCAAATAGGTCTCTCTTGTTGTGCCCACCGATGCTGTTTCTGCCAGCTGGAGAAACGATTGACGAATTAGAGCTTTGTAGACGGGATTAAGAATGGTGACGTTATTTTAATGACAGCAAAATGGCCACAAAAATGTTGAGAACGTGGATGAGATCGAAGTGGTTGTAAGTCAATTTGATCTGATATTTGTGAAGTTAACTGCTCCTAGCAACCGCTGCTGTTGCTTCTGTGTTCAATCAAAATGACATAGGTGGGACGGATATGTTACATGCTACTGATTGGTTAGAGCTAATTTTTTCAGGAAATTATTATTTCATAGATACAATATACCCTTGGAAACATGGAGGTAACGGATTTCCATGAAAATGATTTGAATCTTCGTTTTTAATAGGTGTATAAGGTTTGAGCTTTGTTGTACAGAAAATACTGGCGCTTGACAGAGAAGCAGGTTGGAGCTCTAATATGGAAAACATGGGCTGACCGAGAGACATTTAAATACTTTGTGACATGTTATAGGATGTTTTGTGAGTTCTGCTATCAGTCTTGACTTTGACAAATCTGCGTGCCTGTTTTTATCAGCCTCAACACGGGAACAGATAATTTGACTTCTCATCTTCCCGTCACCTGTGATGCTGTACATGTTTTTATGCATTAAGACACACACACACAGACTTGGATGCACAGGCACTAAAAGGTGTCATTTATTTAATGTGGAAATAAAGGAAGTGGACTCATAATTGTTGAAATCAAATGCGTGTTTCAGGAGACAATTTCAAAGTCTTGTAAAGTCCAACCTTAACAGTGGCTTGGAGATATTTGATTTTAGCCATTAAAAGTCAATGTCAAGTTTATATCTATCTCTGCACAATGTGCTGCAGCGGTGTGCTTCCAGACGCTGCCTTGTTTAGATACCGTGTGATAAATAAATGCTTTGGTTACAGACACATTGTAAAGACGAGCATATGTCAGCAGTGTGCATTTAATCAATAGACCCAGTTAATTTAAAAAAACAACACACTTGGGTAGTTTTTAGTTCTGCAACGAACAGCATGTTTTGGGATTGGTTCAACTATTTTATAAGAATTATTCCTGAGGGGATAGCCCATAAAATACGCTGTCTCTCATTTTAAAGGCTGCTTTTATCATTCTGTAGTTAAATAACGACACTGACTTTTGTCTGTGCTGAAAGAAGCTTATTTAGTGGGTCTCAGCGATTGTTTTTTACAAGGCCGGATGACAAAATAAAATACTTCATTGTGAATTAAGACGAACTGGGGAATAGATAAACACCAACTAGGTTTATTTCGAGGATTTTCACCTCACTCAAATTTAGTAGTTTAGTCAACAGATTAATTCCTTTTTTTTATAGATATAGATCAACTTTTCCTGGGATCCTACGGAGCTTTGGCAGTGTGCATCCTCAGACGTTTACACTTCTTGATGTCACTTGATGTCTGTCTTTGCAATGTTGTGTTTGTCTGATAATTGACATAAAAGAAATTTCCGAGAGGAAAATAACTAACTAACAACAATGGCAGAAAGTTTCAGCAAGAAACTATTAAATTACGATGGGGCCCCTGTCTCTTTTCTGATGTTCCTAAAGAAAACATTCCATCATCAGCCATCGATGATTCAGTTCTGACCTTCTCCCTAATAGGTTTTTAATCCTGCAAAGTATGCTGGCAAGTATGTGAACAATGCTGTTACATTGTAGGCACTTGTCTACGCATAGGCATTGTAAAAATCAAGTATATCCTCAGCCTTGCTGCTGGACGCAAGCTTCATGAGAATGAACCAAAGCTTTTGTGTGCAACCCTGCTCACACAATTTCTTGCGTATCTGCTTTTCATCACACTAAGCAATTCATTTTTTTTTGCCTTTTCAATTCTAGACTGACCTTGACATTATTGAACTGATGAATAGAAGCCACAAGGCTTAAATTGAGTTATGAATGAAGGAGTAGAGAAGAGATGATAAAGTATTTTTTCTTAACTCAACTTTAACAAAGCTTCATATCTTTCTAAAATGTAAAAAGAAAAAAAAATAGGCAAAGAAATCTTTAAACAACGGATTGCCAGTACAAACACAATAGGTTGGCAAGGAGTTAGAAAACTCCACATTGTGTTGATGCTTGAACACTTGGCAATGCCAGTTTCACAATCATTGTCGCATAAATAAATTCCTTTTCTGAGGTCCACAACCTCAAATACTTTGCTCAGCGGGATCACCGACTGCTATCACTGCACATTGAGCCAACCAGACTTGCAAATATGAGATAGGAGACTCTGCCAAGGATATATCTCCTCCAATTTCCAGAGACTTAAATCATTTGGAGGCACTGGCTGAAAAGGTATTTGATTATTGTTTAATGACAAAGTCGACTTTTATCAGATTAGTCTTAAGCTCAGTGTGCCTGGTTGTGGTGATGGAGGGAGGTTATTTGGGTACACAGTATTCCCTTGGGACACAATTTGCATACATTGATGTATATAAACACACTCTGGATAACTGGAGTAGAGGAGCAAAGTTTTGTGCAGAGAAACACTTTGAGAAATGGAAAACATTAAATCCATGCTTATAGTCTGACACTGGCTATGGCTTAAATTAAAGTCAGTAATTACAAATGTAAAGTTTCACCTGTATCTTACTTTATACTTTTTGCGGCCACCAGCTCCTCTGGACGTGGAGCTGTAAGATAACTGCCCTCTGGTCTGACATCATTACTTTCTTTTACACTCATTCCACGCTTCAGCACATCTGAAAGTCAACATCCACTCTTGCCAGCACAGTTTGAGAGGAGAAAATACTGCTCTGTGGAAAGTTTCAGACATCTTTATCCACCTGCTCTCTCGAATCCAAGCTGGTACGAAACACCTGTTTGAGAGGATAGATTGCAAGGTTGATAATGAGGAGCAGCCATCTGAAGTTCAGACATGTGATCTCAAGACCGGAAAGTCACAATTCTGTCCAGTTGGGAAAAGCTGAGTGGGGGAATTGGTCACTTCCTGCTCAATTTTTTTTTGCAATATCAGTGTGCATTCATGCAGGACATTTAATCCCCACCTCAGCAGAGCTGCTCAGCGGCCAACAGTTTGAAGCTGGTTGTACTGGGCAGCTTCCAGATATGAGAACCTTTTGTGCATAAATCTCACGCTCCCTTGTTGCTTTAAATATGAAGATAAGACAAATTCACTATGTTTTGCTCATTCCAGTGTGGTGGGCTCCAAACACACACAACAGTTGTGGAATTGAGTGGCAGTGCTAGTTTAATCTCACTAGCCGGTTAAGTTGTCAATTCGAGCAAAGAGGTTTTTCTCCCGGGAGTGAAGTTTTCATCATCAGCAAAAGTTTCTCTTATTAAACCTCAACTTAAATTCCTTCTTTGACTTATCTTAAACCAAAGTTTTAGATGCTTAAACCATCTTAACTTTATCCAAAGCGTTTCGTGAAAGTCGAAAGCTTTGAAAAGCCAGATAGATAGATTATTTTGTGTTTTCTTTTGGATTTTGTTTGACATATCGGGCAGAAGTTTCTAACACAGCGAGGGACTTACTACTGTGAGCTACAAGGCTGATTTTATAGTTGTGCATTAAAACGTTATGCCGTAGCTATGGAACTGTTGTAGCTACGTTAGCGCTACGGTGACAACGGAGTCCTGGGGACCGCGGAAACAATGATTGGCCATCTTTGGCTGCTCGGTTTTTCTCCTACAATTTTCCGATGCCAGTGGAGATTGTTCACAGAGAACGTTAAGGAAGTTGAAGAATGGCTCAGTAGTCTTCTTCAATAACATGTTTGAATTCATTCGTTACCAGGAAAAAAAAAACACCTATAATCACGGATATCATTTGTGCAGGCTGTACAAAGTATAAAGCAGCTGGGCAACATGCTTCATTCAACGTGGAGGAACGAAAACGTTCACTTACTGACACTCACATTCACTGACGGGTATGTTGTGGACCTATCGGAGCATTATTTTCTTCTTGCGTCAAGCTTAAAAGGCCTTTACACACATGGGGCGTGCCATGGTTGGAAATTAGCACCAACCACCAGCCACCAGCCAAATGCTGGTAAAATATGGCTGCTAGATTTTCTTCACTCACCAGCCAAAAAAACAATGGCAATCTATTGTGTGGCTGCCACAGTGGCAGGTGGACAAAAAAGTTAATTTCCAAACCTGGGCGTGACAAATAAATGACACGAAAATGCAAATTACTTGCCAGCAAATATAATATGTCTAGGGCTTTTATTGTGAAAGGTAAGAACAGAAGGAGTGGATCTGGTATGTGCTGCCTTTTTCAAGGTTGAAAGGAATAATACAATTTACCGTCTTGGTTCGGACTACGGAGCCTCTGTGTGGTTTCATAAATATCGGCGCAACTCAACCCAATCCGATTGGTTGATGCCTTTATTCGCTGTGCAAAGCTCAGAAAAATCGACCTTGTTCCGAAAGAAAAGTACGTAGTTTTTTTGTTACGTAATATTCACATTCTGTGTAAATCTATATTGACCTCCGAATTAATCGCACGAAAAAAAACGCACACATGCTTAATGCAGCATAATATGTTGGAGGGGAGGAAAAAAAATAAAAATAAAAGTTTGGCTGATACTGTATGTTTAATATGAATGCTTTATTGATTAAAAAAGTTATATGGGAGGTACAACATTTTCTTCAAAACACATTTAGCTAATAATAGTTGTATATGAAGGTAACTTTTAGGAGAAACTGTTGCATTATGTACAGGGTATGTGCATCCACATGTAAAGGGCACAATCTCAGTTCCACAGTAATGACTAAAGAGCTGCAGCTGCTGTCTTTTTTATAATAGAAGTGGTGAAGGTTGCACGTCCCCTCAGGTTAGTTTAGCTTCATTTTTCCATTTTCTTTGTCCTTCCGACCTCTCCGGCTCTCTATTTCTGTCACTCACATGTCTTTCGGGTCACAATTACTTGGTAACTAACCACCTCCCACACCGACGGCGTCCACTAATGTTTGATTTGTAGTGTAGCCGCTGATAAATCAGCTGAGCAGATTCATCTCAGAGTACTGCTGTTGTTCCAGTTTATTGAAGCATATTTGCTGTGTTATCCTGGCTGTCCTGTTTATTTCTCTCTTGTCATTGACAGTGTGCCTTCTCAGATTATGTGCTGATTGATAGCACTGTCCCCTCCAGCATGTTTGCCCTCCCCAGACCGCTGAAACCAATGTGTCCCTGCATTGCTAGAGGACATTATGGTCAGATACATACAATTGATGTCCTGCATGATGGATCAGAACTATTTTCTTTTTGTTCACAAGGCTAAAATGTCATCCTGAAATACCGTTTCCGACTCACTGCAGACAGATCACACAAATATCCTCAAACTGTCAGTACAATAGACTTTAGGGGATATTAATAGGATTTAAAATGTACAATAAAGACTGTATGGTCAGGCATTTTGATGGCTGCTGCTGTGATGGATGTGCATGCATGGAAGTGTGCAAATACGTCCACCTTCCTCACTTCCTTCATAATGGTGAAATGTGTGATTTTATGAGAAATAAGAGCAGATTTATTCCTTTTTTTGTTTCATTTGAAGTCGTCTTTCAAATGACTTTCTGTATGATTCTTGTTTTGTATGACAAACGCATAGTTTATCTCAAAACTGCTCTCAACCTGTATACCATCAGCATTTAGCCACTTTTCATAGATCAAATTCACCTTGTCCTTTGGTGTAAACTTGAACAAAACAGTACTT
>CAKALU010058652.1:0-51226 GCA_916700995.1 Hozukius guyotensis
GAAAAAAAATGAAAGCAGAGTGGAAATTACGTTTCCAACGTCGTCGCCTACGCCTACGATGTGTCCTCCTGTTGGCTGAAAATGCACCGGTATGTTTACGTATTGTATTGTTTTATTCTGTTATCTACGTATGTTTGAATAGTGGTCGTGGCTCCGCCCCTTCCGCTACGTAGCCAAGATGGCGACAGTTGAGTGTGGAAAGTGTCCAGCGTTCCACACTCAACGATCTGACCGTTTTGAGTACAACATCCGGGTACTTTGAGTGCACTGCATTTTGCCGTACTTCCCAGTGTGAACGCACTTATGCACTCAAAGTAGTAAGTGTAAGTACAGAAGTACGCGGATTGGAACACACTGAAGGACTGTTGCTAGCAGATTTAACCTTTATTTAACTGTTTCTAGGCAACAACAACAGTTGCAGCTGTTATCTCATTGGTTGCGCTTTGAAAGGTCAGCGGCAACCAAGGTCAAAGTGGAAATAATTTCTACTTTGAGCGCAGTGCTCGGTGGCAATTTCTCCCCATGGGAAAGCCATAGCACAGCCAGCGCAGAGCGATTTTACCGCCGATCATGTGTGGGGGGCTTTACAAGAGCCCTGTGGACGTCGCTTTAGCATGTAGAGAATCTACAGCTTGACAGACCTGGTGTGCCTCGTTGCAGTTGCTAAGCTATGACTATGCTATGAATGATCGCCGTTTGGGCAAGGGGTTTAGCAAATGGGAAATTTTATTCATATTTCTGAACATAAGTGGAAAAGTGGGAAGTGAGGTCAAATATATTGAGATTGATAATGTCAAAAATCATGTACTTACACTTATAGGTTATCTTGTTCAGACCTTGCTGTTGCCCCATGCTGCTCATCTTTGGTATGAAAAGGAGCAGTATGCAGAGACGTACAGTCGGATGTTATTGTGTATGACAAGATTTATAATGCAAGTCATTTATCAACATAAATGCACCCACAGGTAAGGCAGTGATAAGGAACCTTATGTTTAAATGTATGTGTAGATTGGATAAGGCAGAGAACAGCATAATTGATGCACTGGTTAAGCCTACCAAAAGTTGCACATGTTGCAGTAAACTTCTGAGACATTACAACTCTGGTGCAGGAGTGTTTGTGGCATTTTAAGAATAGATGATAATGATACATGAAGTATGAAACCATGTAACTTGAACTAAAATGCATTGAGTTGAATAGGTACAGTAAGATCTATAAGTAAACATCTTCAGAAACCGTGTTATAAGTACAATATAAGATAAGATATGCAACAATGAGAAAATATCATTTTAAATGTGTAATTAGTTGAATTTGTCCCATATTATTAGTTTTGCTTTTGTCACAGCTCAGCCCTTGTGATGAATCTACTCATGTAAAGATATTCCTGGTGCTTCGCAACATTTACACAGTATTAACAAGCCGACCTCATTTGAGGATGTGGGTTAGTGTTTCCTGCCTATAGAGGCTCTACGAAAGTATCAGAAATTATCTCTTCCTGGGAATTCCACCCTCCTTTATCGTGATGAGTGACATATATCCTTCACCTTTCAGTAGTGCGTTTGTAAACCACAATGCGTGATCTATCTTTGCATCTCTTTGAACTGACAGCGTGGCTTAGTCTCGATGGGGCAGATTGGACGTTGCATGTAAATCAATGAATATTTTAATAAGTGTTTACATATTTGGAGAAAAATGAAAGGATTTTTCTTGGAAATAGAAATTCCTTTTTCATCAGACCTCAGCGATCCATCGCTGAGAAGCTGTAGTGTGTAAAACAAGTGTTCATTACCCTGCACATGATGTCAAAACAAGTTTAATCTGCCTTATCGTGTTCTATCACAGGACAGGTGTGACACCATATAAGACACCTAAACTTGTACCTGATACTGTAAAATATGTATAAAAATAATGTTTTCATAATCAGTTCTCACTGCTGAGGTGGGGAGCGGCTGTTAACCTCATTTGCTTTCACTGAGCCTGTCTGTCTGGGTATTTTTAATTGTGATGTTTTCAAAGTCTTTGACGAAAGAACCTTTTTTTCTGCAATTAGTGGGTGTTGTGAATATCAGCCATATATTGCCAACAATGTAATAAAAAGTTGTGATAAAAAAGGATGTTTTTCAATAACATCGTAACAACAATATTGGCAAGTATTTTAAAACATTTCCAAAGTAGTTATGTAGCATTTTTGAGTGATTGCACTCTTCATTTTGTCCGTTAAGACTTGTAACATTGTATGAGAGGACCCATCTATATTAACAAGGCTGTATTACCAACTGTAATTTGACTTTTGGTAATTTAATTAGAGGTGTAGAGCTTGCTGGTTGAAGGATTCAACAGCGATTCCAATCCTTATGCTAAGCTACGCTAATCAACTCCTGGCTCTTACTTCATAGGTAATGAACAGACTTGAGTTTGGTATCAATCATCTCATCTAACTCTTAACAATAAAGTGAATAAGAGTGTTTCCTAAAATATCAAATTATTCCTTCAATCACCTGGTCCTGTTTTATACAGTGGCCCTGTGTTGAAATCAAATTTTAACGTCTGTTATTTTTTTTTTTATAATGTGCTCATATTCCTATATGAATGGGAGTCATTTATTGATTGTTTGTATTAATAATTGGTAAAGTATGACTTTACTTTTACATCACTGGGTCACTTCACACATCAATGCTTGTAGTGATATATTCAAGACAAAATCAATTAGGACATTTTCTGATGATCACATGTTACAGTGAACAAGCATGTCTCCACCGTCCCTTGATGGAGTGTCTCTGTTGTCGTAGCTTTATCGTTACGTTGAACATGTTAAAGAAATATATGAAAAGTCTGGGACCAGCCATATGAAATGCCGTATGAAAGACACGCCAATTTCTTTAGTCATTTTGCGCACTATCACAACGCCGTTCTTGCTTTTGCCGTGTCATTTCACGCCATGTATACTGACTGAAATGTAAACCCATCCACGTGAATATGCTACGCTCAGAACTAGTGACGGAGAATAACGACGCTCAGAGCAAGTGAGGAAGAGCAAATTATGTAGTATAAAGAGTGTGAAAGAGTACTTACGGTGGGTGGATGGGTCAAAAAAACACAGGACTTTCACTCAAGAGACAGGTGTTCGTGTCCCATGTGAAACCAAGAGTTGAAAAAAAAGTCTTGTTCACTTATTTGAAGTTACGTTAGTGATATTTGTGACGTGTTTTCCGTACTTATGTTATGTCATTTATGTATGTATTTTACTTAGTTTACGTACTTATTTTAAGCCCAACCACGACGCTTTTCTTTAACCTAACTAAGTGGTTTTGTTGCCTAAACCTAACTGCGACAGTTTAACGGTAACAACGTGGCGTTAAATGGCAGAAAAAAAACACGTTTCACAGCGTTAACTCCGTGCCGGGAAATGACAAGCGAAAAGCTTAAAATGCGTATCATGACACGAGTAATGTCCTTAAAAGTGTCTTGCTATTTATACGCCTTCCCATAAGATCACTTGCTGCAACCCACAAGAGTTTGTTCAAAATTCAGAGGTGGAAAGTAAATAAATAAAATAAAGTGCTGCTTACACATTAATACATCAGTAAAAGAAAAACACTAATATGTATTATATATAATGATATAACCATTCTGCATACAGAGGACTTTACTTTTACTGAGTATACTTGGAAGACTTTTACTGATACTTTATACTGTACCTATATTTTAACGTGGTAGTAGCCAGTGATTACTGCCCACTAACATTGTAAATCTGGGGATAACAATGCAGGTATTCTCAGGTGCAATCTTAATTGAATTGAGAGTAACTATGACATCATGACCCCAATGATCCAAACCATCTGACGACATGATGCAGCAGTTGCCGTTGCATCTGTCTCACTAATTATGACTCTCCTCGGAGGTGGAGGTACAATGTTTAAATTGGCTGGAGCAGAGGTCACTTTACTGTACAGCTGTGAGGAATAGCAGAACGCCAGTGTGATGATGCCTTATTTAGTTTTGTTTACTTTTTAAAATAGCGCCATGTTACTGGAGCCTCACCCAAACAGCGACGGTTAATAATATTCTCCAAAATACAGTAAATTGAAAGAGAAAATTGCTTTTTTTATTCACACTTTCAATCTCAGAGTTTAATTTGCATTCTCAAATAGTGCTTTCACCTTGTCAATAGACAAAGGGGTTGTGCTTTTATGCATAGTGCATTATTGGGATCTGCATTTGTAATATGTTATATCAGAAAAAAATTGTTTGATGCATAGACACACTTTACACTTTAATCCTCTCTTCATCTAATCCAATTTTGGGATAGAGTTTGGCAGAGTCCATTAAAAAATCCTCTCAGTCAAACAGGATGCTGTTTACTTTTAAATGAGCACTGAGCACTAGCAGGTCACGGAAAAATAAATAACTTAAAGTGCCAATAACAGACTGTACTTTTCCGTCGGCATGGCTGTGTTAAATTAGGGCCTACATTAAACAGGGCATTCCATCAGATTGCCGTGCAGTAACATCAGATATGGAGGAGTAATGAAAATGACAATATTTAACTTTATGGGTAGAAAGAACGCATGAATAATAATGACATTAAAATGGGTGAATGGTCAAAACCTTCACAAACTGAATTTCTGTGGAGGATTTCAGGATCAGTCAAGAGCTGAGAGTGGATATTAAGTCAGAGACGTTAACTTGTTGTCTTTAGATGGAGGTTAAATAAAGCTATGATGCACACAGCATTGCACTGCAGTCAATGCCGCTTTTCTTTAAAGTCAAACTGTGTGTGATAATCACAGCAGTCCTGTTTCCCTAATTGTAATTTCAGTGAGACACTTGCTATAACTCATCTACATATATAAATGCATTAATTATTGCATGCAAACGTGTATCTATGTGTATCTTCTCAGAAACTTTAAACAAGAAAAAGAAATAACCATTGTTTATAATGGTAAATTGATAGTTAATTAAACTTAGTTATTTTACTGTTAACAAACAACAAAATGATAATTAATAATGTTAACTAATTATTAGTAGTGCTATAATTTATGTTATTTTAACAGTTTATTGTTGCACACATTATAACATTTTATATACAATAAGTATCTGTTAATGATTAAGATATTATTTGTATACCTTAAATAACGTGTTTGTTAAACATCTATAAAGATTACAAAGATAGACATTTGTTACACTTTGTTAATGGTTAATAATAGGTTTGTAAACCATCTACAAACATTGTTTGGATGACTATTATAAAGTTGCAGCTGATGATTATAATACCTTGTTAAATGGTTAATAAATACTTTTTAAAGCATTTATAAACATTGTTTAAAAAAGATGGTTAATACTTTGTCAAGGGTTAATAATTGTTTTTTTGGTCCATCTAGCTATTTAATGTTTCTATACAAATGATTTCTTAAACGTTTACAAATCATTTGGTAGTCATTAACAAAATATGTAATATAGTATATAAAATGGTATAATGTGCAACAATAAACTGTTATTAAATAGTTTACTAATGTAATCAGAATGTAATTGCTATCGTCTCTTATCAGCTATGATACAATATAGAATTCATAAACTAATTATCATGTTACACAAACTAATGATAAAATAACAGAAATTATAGCATTGCTTGTTTATTACCAGTAAAATAACTAAGTTTAATTAACTATCAAATTACCATTTAAATAAATGATGGTTATTATAAAGTGTTGCCAAGAGGGGGTTAAATGTTGAAAAGAATTTATTTTCTGCTTTTACCTTTTACCTTTTCTTGCTTTTCCATTTCAAGGGTTTCAAGTATTTCCCGTATTAAGAATCTCAGTGTTAGCAAGATCATATTGTAGTAGTCCAGTAGTAGTACCCGTTTCTGTCTTCATTCTACCACATGACAATGACTGTGATTGAGTGTATAAAAGATTGTGTTTCTCTATTTACCAATTTATTGTCATTTAAGTTGTCCTCAGTACTGCATCCTTTAAGATACTGCTCTTCAAAATGTGCCTTGTCTGAGACAAATCAGTTGTTTAATATAGCCTACAGCCATGCAGGGACTTGTGTTCTTTTGAGCCATGTACCCAAGTCAGTAATTAACCTCAAACAATACCAGCGTCTCCTAATGAAAAACAAGCCAATGGTTATGCACAGCTTTATCTTGCTGCAAAATCCCTCTATAATCCCCCAACATCTCCTGGCATATTGGTGGCTAGGTGGAGGTGGGCAGCTTTTTAAGTGTGATAGATGGAGTTTAGTTTCAGGCTGCTGCCGCTGCAGCTTCCTTCTCTGACCCAGCCGTCCCCAGAGGAACCTGGGATGAGCCTGAGCCACAATATAGTTCTGCTGAAAAGCCTTTTGTTGTGGTCCAATCTGTATGCAGGAGGAGAGAGAACGGACCACCTTTACTCAATGATTTGTTGGCTTTGTGTAGTTTATTTGGATTCAATTAACAATAATTTAACAAAGATGAGGCAGAAATCCAATATCAATCGTTTATCTCATGTGGATGCCTTAAATATAACCCTTTTTACTGCGTTGCTCTTGCATTGTAAAATGATACTAATACAACTAAGTAAGATCATTTTAATGATAAGGTTATTTCGTTGCTGGCTCCCACTCTCAGATCAGACCAATAAACCATCATTTAGCTTGTGTTGTAAATCTCCTTTCAGACAAAGTGGAAATTAACAATTTGGTCAATACAATGATTTAGTAGACAGCTGTATGAATCAAATATGCATCCAGACCTGGAGCTAGAACTATAAACTAGAAAAGATGCTTTGTTTTTGTCACATACTGTACCACAAAAGATGTAGTGTAAAATGCAACACAAACCAGCCGTATCACATAGCTTCATTTCAATCAACACACAACGTCGCCAGAATGTGCCAATCTGAGGAGCAAACATGATAAAAATGCTGCCTTTCTGGAGAATTCACACGTGTCAAGAACAGGCGGCACCCTCGGTTGCATTGCAATTATTTCCAATGGCCATCAGGGGGCGACTCTCTGCAAAAAGAAGAAGTCTGATTGTATAGAAGTCTATGAGAAAATGAGCCTACTTCTCACTTGATTTATTACCTCAGTAAACATTGTAAACATGAGTTTATGGTCTCAATAGCTAGTTTCAAGTCTTATTATGGTCCCATTTAGAGTAAAATAGACGAAAAACCAGGGTATGCTTTAGGGCGTGGCTTCCTTGTGAATGATAGGTCGCTACCACTGCGTTTGTTTTCGTGCTTTCACAGTGTGTTTTCAGTTCACAAAAGTTAATTGTAACATTTTGGTTGTCTAAAAATGTGTTATTCAGCATTTGATTGTACTTAACTCCACCCTCTCGTGTCACTTCTGGTTGCAAAAAAACAACATGGCAACGGCCAAATACCAAAATGGCGACGGGCGAAATGCTGAACTCGAGGCTTCAAAACGGCAGTCCTCAAACCAATGGGTGGCGTCACGGTGACTACGTCCACAAGTGGTTAATACTGTAACCATTATAACGAAGGTCCCATAACGATGTAGTAATATTAATCCAAACCATGATCATTCGCCTAAACCTAACCAAACCTTAACCATAGTGTTGTCAGATTATAAAACAGATTTGTTTTTCCAACCGGTGATTTATAACGGCTTTGGAAGCATTGACAGACAATATTCTGTCAATAGATGCATCAGATCAGAAAATGCTTATATGTATCGTTGTAGAGGGAATGGACAAACGACATATTTTGTCAATTAATTTGAAAGATTTGTAGGATGTAGATCTACCCTAACATGCACTGTAGCTTTTATGTAGTCTTTTGTTAGCCGATACATCTAAAAACATCTAGATGCCATCACGCAGCTTGCATTGCTCTAGGGATGTCGATGTTGGTCTGTTGGTCAATCCAATCTGTCGGTCCATCAGTCCAACACCTTGGTTCGGAGTGATATTTTTGCTTTTACTCTATGGGGTGCTTTTCCTAAAAGTGTTATAAATGCCTCATATTTACCAACACATGCCGACAATGACGCCATAACTGCTATGCAAGCCACCGGCCAGCTCATTGGGAGCAGTTTAGGGATCAGTGTCTTGCTCACGGACAATTCAACATGCAGATATAAGGAGCTGGGGATCAAACTGCCAACCCTGTTAATAATGTCTGACATGCTTTACCAATTGGGACATACCCACTGCAAATACTTCATGAACTACTATGATATTTGGTAAACATTGTAGACATTCATGCTCCCCAGAGGATGAATTCTAGTGACTTTATTGATGGTGCCACCAACAGGTCAGAATTGTTAACTTATCTTGTTTACAATAAGATATATCAAACTAATGATCTTATTCCCACGATATTTGTTGAGTACAGTCATGCTCCCGAGAGGATGCATCATTTGAATTTTGATCACCAAGTGACCCCCTACTGTACAGCCAACTTCAGGACAGACTATCAATGTTTAACACATAATATTTTAGATATCTAAAGGCTGATAGTAATGTCAAAATCATGATCCCTGATGGTACAAACTGTAATATTGGGTCCATCAAGTCCACTGATTGCCTTGCAATAGTGGAATTTATCTGTGTCATATAATCATCTTTATTATGATTATATCATCAGTCTCGACAGCTACGCCTACGATATCCCTAAATATAAAAAAACAAAAATGATTTGCCATCATAGCTGCCTCTGTAGAACCACCCCAAGGCCAAAAAATAAAATAAATAAAAACAAAATAAGAGAGTTGCCATGAGCATCTCTAAACACTTACTTTTGATTTAGGTAACAACATGGCCTTTTGTCTGGCACCTCCCATGGGCCAAATTTTACATTTGTTGCCTCGATGGCCAAAAATAACAAAGATTTACTTCTTGTTTATCTATCCAAATGTCTGGTGTGTATAGAGAAAGCCTCACAGGGTTATTGTGGTTATTGCAATTACAATTGTAGTTTGGTTCTAGCATAAAATCCTCAGTTTTGCATATGAAGCCATGAAACGTCTGTGAGCTTTAGAGGGCAGATTGGTAATGTCCAGCACTGATCATCCCTCATTCGCGTAGCTACAACTGACCCCGTCCTCACTCCCCCATACAGTATGTGTCTAGATAGCTTTCAGTTATTATTCAGTAGAATTTAAAATACTGTAGCATCTTAAAGGAGTTCTGTGTCTGCCTGAAATCCTGTTATTGTCTGTATGAAAATTACCTGGAATTTTCACTTTGAGGTGAGACAATCACTTTTATCTGCTTACAGTGGGTGAAGTGTCTTAGCGGTTACAAAGATGGGGGCATGACTTGGATTATGACGAACCAAGATTATCATAAAACAAGATTTGAAAGAAGACAACCTTCGGCTCCTCTTTTGTCTGTTGCAATTTCAGACTTTCATCATGATTTCTTATCTCCCATAATCTAAAACAGTGTTATGAGATAACCAAAGCATAATGTGCTCCCTGCATTCTCAGTACAAATACTTTGCACTCTGTGATTAAAAAACAAAACACAAACAGGGAGAATTCACATCCAGGCAACATAAAACTGAGTTGTAAACCTCCCAATGCTCTGTCATATTTTTTTTTGTACCAACCCTGTCTCCTAGAAATTAAATTTATATTAGGGCTGTCAATCGATTAACATATTTAATTAATCGCAAATTAATCACACATTTTTTTATCTGTTCAAAATGTACCTTAAAGGGAGAGTTGTCAAGTATTTAATACTCTTATCAACATGGGAGTGTGCAAATATGCTTGCTTTATGCAAATATATGTATATATTTATTATTGGAAATAAATTAACAAAACAAAAACCCTCACAGCATAAAAAAATTTGCTCAAATCATAACATGGCAAACTCAAGCCCAACAGGCAACAACAGCTGTCAGTGTGTCAGTGTGCTGACTCAACTATGACTTGCCCCACTTTCACCCCTTGAAAATGGCCATGCCAGTTTTTCCCTGCCAAAATTTACTGCAACTTTGGAGTGTTATTTAGCCTCCTTTGCGACAAGTTAGTATGACGACGTTGGTACCAATGGATTCAGTAGGTTTTCTAGTTTCTACCTTTAAACCTCAGCCCACTATAACCTCAGAAAGATCAATTTTTTGAACTGACAAATGTGTTTTGTAAGAAAACGTAATTGTTTCCTAGATTATGTTCCGTGGCAACATTTTTTTCGAGTGGAGAAAGTACCCCGTTTATTTACCGCAAAGACTTTTTAGGGAAGATGTTGACTTGGTAGTACTAAATTCGACATTCAGAGCAGAGGGATTGCCTCCCCGCAGCTCTCAACATGGCGACGGCTGATCCGTCGACCATGGATGTATAAGAGGTTGTGTCCTGTGCTTTTGCCCTGCGTGTTAGTAAATAGCCTACAACTACATTAAATCCTGTTGATGTCATGCTACTAGCACTACTAGCTACTGGCCGATAGCCGGTTGTTTGGGAACAGAGACGTTAATACACCCGGCGCGGTACAGGCTTACCGCCTCATTGTTTCTATAGTCTTTGGCTACGCTTCCGTGACGACGCTGTCTGCAACGAGCAAATATTGAAAAATTAATTTAATATATGTCAGTGAACATTTTGCCGATACGTATCAAAATATTTTGACTTGCTAGATACATTTATTAGCAACGTTTCCACATTGTGTTCCTAATTACGGGCAGAATTAACCCCCATGTATCACTGAAGATATCATTCTTACTGAAAATATTCATGTTTTGTACCTCAATTCAATATAGTTTTGAAATTTGACTGGAGACGCATTAATCTGGACAAAAGAATGGATCTCATATTAAATCATGTAAAAGTAAATGTAGTGTGTCTTCCCAATGACTCCAACAGAGATCCAAAGGGAGTCACCATCAGGTTTCTTTATCGTTGCAAATATGACCTTATCAGAGTTGTGTAGCAAAATGTTTCTTTGGTGTTTGCCAGAGATACTGTATGTCCTGCATTGGGAGAAAGTATGAATAAGCTTCCACTCTCATGTACTACATAGGTGAAAGTCACAAGTCCAACTCAATATCCATGTTTTAATTTGACAGGGACACTTTCAGACATCATAAAGTCCAAACATATATTCTATACAAGAGCAAATGCATTACTATAATAATGAAAGATGTCTGGAACTAAATGGAAATCACTGGGGAGTGTTTTAGCTCTGTATATATGCACTTTTGAGGTACAAGAAGCCACAAGGAAATTCAGATTCAATTCAGAGCTTCTGGAGAGGCAGTGGGTTGGAAATAAAGTTGTCTGAGGTGTGTTCAAATGATGGCCAGCCACTGGATATGTGGGGGGAAAACTCAATAATGTAATGGTTTAATCCCTTAATGTCGTAGCTCTATGACAAGCATACCGAACAGGCTCTCTCCCCTACAATCCTTGTGCAAGTACATGGCCATGAATAAAAATGCAATTCATTGGGCACTCATGGGCCCATTAGAAGTGGAGCATGCAGTTCGCCTTCAGTGGTTAGTTTCCAGGGCAACTTTAACCTTTTTTTCTTGTGATTTTTTTGTTACAATGCAATGTGCAACCAACTCTGAAGCACTCTTAGCTAATTTTATCAAGTGAAATCAATAGTGCCTCTGAAGATGAAGTATTATGTAACGAAGCAATTCATACCGTGACACATTCATGAGGTTCAAATATGATTTGATTAATGCAACAGCTTGAATTTAATAATTTACAAGTAATGGTCATAACTTTTAGTTTAGTTTTTCTTAACTGTGTCCAAGCAACGTTTTTTTTAAAAATGACAAAATGCCTTTTACATGATTATATTGCCTCAGTGTTTCCAGACATTTATCATCTATTGTTTGTTGTACTGATTTATAATTTGAATGTTAAAAGCCAAACAACTTTCAATGAAATCATAAATAAATTCCCTGTAATGACTCTTACATTAGACGTCTTTTCCTTCCATTAGCAAACAGTCTGTCTATTTCAGTATTAATGTTAAGTTGTGTTCTGATGTATCAGGCTTGCCATCATAAATCTATTGGGCACTCTGACAGGCGACCCTATTCTCTAGCACTGACCTTAAAGGGATTGTTTGGATTTTTTTGAAGTTGGGTAGTAGGAGGTACTTATCCATAGTCAGTGTATTACCTACCGTTGATGACGGTCGACACGTCCCCAGTTTGCAGAAGCAGACAGGAGTTACCGCACTGGAGCAAAGCAATGTACTGCTTTGGACGAGGGCAGCAGCAAAACATATTTTAGCCGCCTAAAAGAAAGGCCCACCTAAAATAAGCAATATCATTTTAAGTGTACGCTATATTTAGAATATTTTCACCGCTTTACCTTGCCATCAGACAGCCCTTTCCGATGGGGAACTCAAGCCGTTACTTTGGTGTTTTAAAGGGGTTAGTTTGGATTCACCAAATCACACAATAACACAAACAAACTAAAGGATTGAGGCAGTGGTAAACCAGCAACTCCCGTGTTCTGCGAGGTAAAATTACTGTTTTTGTAAATGGAGTCTGGTGGCTTTGAATTGATATAACAGCTTCACTTCCCCAAAGGAAAGGGCTGTCTAACAGCAAGATAAAGCGGTGAAAGTATTCTAAATATAGCACTCTTGTACACTTAAACTGATATTGATTATTTGAGGTATGAAAAACGTTTCATATTTCATATTTCAACAGCTTCAATTTGAAGTTGTATTTAAGAGTACAGTCAGACTGCAAGTCACCCTCTCAATAACTGGCGTTTAGTTGAGTTGGGCCCACAATACCAAGAACAGTGTGTTCAAGCACCCCAGGACCTCTTTACCTGCACCCACACACTCAACACAAACTAGTTATATCCACTTCTGTCTGTTAGCATTATTTTACATACAGTAAGTGTTCCTAATGGTATTATTCAGATGTGACGGGGGGACATTTATGGAAAGAGTCAGGGAAAGTAGATACTGTATATAGGTAGCAGAGTGTTTTCTCTTTTCTCACAGGCTGTATTACTGATGGATTTTAAAACTTATTTTGTTGTTTGTTTCTTATAGAATTCTTTATAAAGTCTGACAGTGCACAAGCATAGAGTGAGAAGCATTGAGTTTTTAGGTGATTCAATTCTAATTTGTCAACATGCTGTTTATAGCGTTTTGCTGGATATTCTTTTAGGCTTCTAGGGAGATAGATGTGTTTTGTCTCAATTCAGATACTGCCATTAGTACACTTCCATGTAGTACACTATGTACTTGTAGTGTGTGAATTTTGACAGAGTAGTGTTGTCTCAAATCAAACACGGCTGTTGTGCACTTACTGGAAATTTGACCGCTTCTTCTTCTTCTTTTTAATGGCAAATGCAAGTGTAAGTTTGGAGTGTTATTTAGCCTCCTTCTCGACAAGCTGGTATGACATGGTTGGTACCAATGGATTCCTTAATTTCACATGATACCAGTATCTTCACTCTAGCTTTAAAACTGAGCCTTCTACAACCTAAAAATCGCAAGTTACGTAAATGCGTTAAAGAAATAAGTGGCGTTAAAACAAATTTGCGTTAACGCGTTATTACCCTGTTAACTTTGACAGCCCTAATTATAACTCAATAAAAATGAATGGGATTTTACTTTTACTTGTTTGTGTGCCCCTGTTTCACTTGAGGTGGAAAATACACCGCCAACTCCACCATTTTCACAAGTTACCCTTCCGCTACATAGTCAAGATGGCGACCATTGAGGGTAGGAACTGTCCAGCGTTCCACACTCAACTTTTTGACCGGTATGAGTACACCACCCGGGTACTCATGATGCACTGCATTTTGCCATACTTGTCAATGTGGAAGCACTCAAAATAGCTTGTTTAAGTACAGAAGAATGCAAATTGAGTCACGGCCTGATTATTATTGAGGTTGTATGAGGTTTTTTTTAACCCTTTGTTTCTCTGCGCCGCATCGGGAAAAAAATATTTTTGAGTCTGATCTGACATTAGAAGAATCTCTCTAACAACGTAAAATCACCTCATTCACAGTGTCTCATTGTTTATTAAACAGATTTATTTTCTGTGAGCGTAGGAGATGACTCACGTGAAAAACGTATTATTGTGATGTTAATCAGGCCAACAGGATGTGCATTTTAAATGTAGTTGAAACTGGGTTCTTCGCGCATCTTCCAGCAGCATGCAGCTGAATCAGGTGCCTGTCAGCTCAAGGACAGCAAAAATCCAAGGTACAAAAAAAGTAGTAAATTAATATAGCAGTTAACAACTATTTGCTCTGTAAAGATTAGGGCTGTCAATCAATTAAGATATTTAGTCGCAATTAATCACACATTCTTTATCATTCAAAATGTACCTTTAAGGGAAATTTGTCAATTATTTAATACTCTTATCAACATGGATGTATGTATATACAGTATTTATTACTGGAAATCAATTAACAATACAAAACAATGACAAATATTGTCCAGAAACCCTCACAGTTACTGTATTTAACATAAAAATATGCTCAAATCATAACACGGAACTCATTTTCATTCACATATCTTGGGAACCAGAGGTCAAGGGACCCCTTTGAAAATGGCATGCCAGTTTTTCCTCGCCAAAATTTAACACAAGTTTGCAGAGTTATTTAACCTCCCTCACGACAAGCATGTATGACATGGTTGGTACCAATGGATTCCTTAAGTTTTCTAGTTTCATATGATGCCACTAGGAAGGAAAGTCCTTGCCAAAATTCAGCATAAGTTTGGAACGTTATTTAGCCTCGTTCGCAACAAACTAGTATGACATGGCACCTAGGTTTTCTAGTTTCTAGTATCTTCACTCCAGCTTTAAAACTGAACCCGCTACAACCTAAAAATCGCAAGTTGCGTTAATGCGTCAAAGACATTAGTGGCATTAAAAGGAATTTGCGTTGAATTTGACAGCCCGAGTAAAGATATAGAGGAGTAATATCTACCTAAGCGGAGAATGAATTCACATCACCGGGCCAGCCGCGCATGCTTTTAGTCCATGTTCGTGCATGTGAGCGTGCCCCACTGGCTAACTGCTCTCATACGGCGGTTACAGCTGATAAAGCCGCCCCGATTGATGGCGGCATCGCGGAGGCATCCACCCTCTGGTTCCTCATCGGGTAAACACTGTTATCTCTGCCAGCACTTTTGCCGTTGTTTTCACTGTTAGCGCTGTTAGCGCCGTGAGCTGCAAGGCACTAGCTCACGGTTGCCATGTTGAGAACCGTTGAGAGGCAATAGAAATGCTCCCAATCCCTTATTTAACACCTTTAAATTGCCATCACATTTATGTTATTAGGTGCATTTCTGAGAGGGGCTTACGATTTGTTTTTATCATACCGCCGTAAACAGAAGAATCAATGTGTGATTAAAGTGGTTTTGAAAGGGGTTTCACTTGCTGGGTACACAATTCAGAATTCACATTGTGGCTGTGAAATGGTTTGAGAAACTTCCAGAGTTCCTTGACCTTCTAGCACTCACAGATTCATGAGGCAGCGCTATTGATTTAAACAGGTGTAAAGGCCCCTCTCCTGCCAAGGAAATTTAATCATGTCAGAGGGCCACTGGGTTATTGCACAAGACACTGTCACCGACGCCATAGGACACTTTTATGTCGGGGGGCTAGCCAGTATTAATTTTACTTTCACCTTATGTTCCGGGGAAGAGGCCGTGCGGAGATCCACGGCGGTTTCCTCCCGAGAGAACGCCACCTAAAACTCAAGCACCCAAAAAGAGGCTAATAAGAACATTTCATTCTTGGAAATATCTATGAAGTGCTCGAACGAGCGCTGAATTCACATTCCGCTCAGTATACTGACTTAATATATTCAGGATCTGTGCTCATCCTCCTTGAGAAATCCAATGATAGAGTTCTTTACTCTGTTGACTAAGCTAATTAAGTTTTTGAAAAAAATACTCTACATTTCATAATCAAAGCAACACTGTGGTTAATTTCAATTAAAACGGAAAGCATGCTTCCTCAAATCACCGTTATCTCAATCTAACTGTTAAATTTCTTATATAATCAATAGTTTAGCAGTTACATTTCAAAGTCATTTAAGGTCCACAAGTTTTCCCAGTGTGTGTGTGTGTGTGTGTGTGTGTGTGTGTGTGTGTGTGTGTGTGTGTGTGTGTGTGTGTGATGGGGTGTGTGTAGGTGAGCATGCTCAGACTAATTTCAATCCCTTTTGTGAATGGCTGATTATCACAATCTGTAGCTTAAGTTCAGTGGGAGCAGCAGCGTTAAGTCCTTCAGTGAGTGAGTGAGAGACGAGGGGGAACGAGTCGGCATGGCCCAGAAAAATAACTGTAAGTTGATGTTCTGATTATATTAATATTTTATACCTTTTTTTTCCAAGTAGTTGAGTTGATTGCGAACAAGAGCACTAATAAGACAGCTAGGGTGCAAATGAATGGCACTACTAACATGCCTGGATGACACGTAACACATTTCACTGAAACTACAGGCCTTTTATTTGTTGCCTCAGTATTCTCACCTTGCTTTGATTTTCGTTCCGTGCCACTTTTGACACTTAATTGTATTGCTTCTTGAACTCTTAAAAAAAACAATGCTATAATAATTTGATAATGATTTTTTTACCTCGGGTTGTCATGCGCAAGTGCCGGGCTTTATGTTCATGTGGAATAAAGTTAAATTAGAAAAGGGTTAGATTCTGTAAGTGGTGCATTGATTCTTTTTTTATTTTTTGCTCAACAACAAGTTACGTGAGCGTATTGAGCCCATTGTGAAATCCAGCAGGAATTTCTCATTGCAACAAGAGGCGGATTAGTCTCACTGAGCTCTCATTCTCCCTCTTTCTTTATCTCCCTCTCTAACATGCAGTTCAATTCTCCATCAGGGAATATAGACCCTCAGATCAACATGTGGTCATGTCGCTCTTTCGCGACGGGATACGTGAACACATATACCCAGCTTTCTTCAAGACCATGATCCACTCCGATCATGTCGGCATTGCTCTGAGCATTTCCATGGCTGGTTATGTGCTGGGAGGCAGCTCCTACTTCCAGGCTTTACTCTTTGGCAGCGCATGGTTGGGCCTCATGTATTTCTGCTGCCATGAGATCTACGAAGGCTACATGATGAGGAGGCTGAGCGCAGACATGGCTGATATTCGAGCCAACTACCTGGAAAACCCAGATAACGGTTTCTGGGTCGCAGAGGCGGACATCAACGGCCAGACCAAGGTGGTGGGGATGGTGGCAGTGACGGGGAAAAGGGGAGAGGAGGAAGGCGAGAGGTTCAATGACCGGAACGGAGGAGCGATGGGAGGAGGCTCAGAGTTTGCCCAAGATGCTGGCGATGGGAGTTACGGCGAGATGTCCAACATGATTGTGGTGTTTCTGTGGCGCCGCAAAAACCTGGGTTCCCAGTTGACGAGAAAGGCCCTCGATTTCTGCAAAGAGCGAGGGTACGCCCGCCTCGTTCTGGACGTCAGCTCGCCACAGAAGGCAGCCGTTTCCCTGTGCCAAAAATTTGGTTTTGTTCAAACTGCATCCCACAGTAACACACACGCTTTTCGCTTGTTCTCCAAACTGGCCAGAATAAATGTGATGCGAATGGAGAAGTTCATTTAATGAACTTTAGACCTCGCCACCTGACACAACCTCCACTGTACATTAAGAATATATCAGTTAATTTATGCTTCTTGTCTCATTTGATGCAAAAAATCTTTCCATTGTGTGATATTCGGTCACTCATATCTCCAGCTGGCTATCATGGTAGTTTGAAAAAGATACATTAAATTTCATGTTTTTTCCACAAAGCAGCATTAATGATCTCAGTTTCCTTGCATTTCTTCTTGCCTTGATGTATTATGTATCCACCTGCACTCCTGGCAGTCCATTACCCACAACCATGGAAAACAATGAGACAATTAGTCAACTTCTCCGGTTAGTCAGATCCATTTATAATTTGCACACAGAACAATACATCTCAATAATTATGAAATTAATTATCAGACGTTAAACAGAACACACTGTATTCACATTCAATTATTGTTCTCCTGTCCACTAAGGAATATAAAAAAATATATGTGAGAAAGGAGAAATTAAGTCATTTGGAAGCAGGAGAACTTTCTTTTTAAGCCTCTTTCCAGGGAGAAGCTGAATCCCTCTGCCTCAGAGGAATTAATGCCAGCTGACTTCTAAGACCTCACAACTCTTTGCTTAAAATACCAATGAAAAATGCAATAGTATCAGGACATTGGGAGGTTTAAAATTCTTTGGAGCTGAAAGAGCTGTGTGTGTGTATATGTGTGTGTGTATGTGCATGGCATAAAAAGAGGATAAAGAGTTCAGCATATGCATTCAGGTCATCGTACACAAGGCAAAGATTATCGACACCAAACAATAGAGAAAAAGCTGGTAACCCTTTAATTTACAGGCTGTTAATCACGTCGTAATGTGAAGAAATTGCCAGAAAATAACAGTTAAGAAAAATTTGTAAAATCAATATGATGACAAGTTGTAGTAGTAGAATTACCTGGAATTACTGTTAAGTATTGGGTAATTACAGAGTAAAATTAAAGCAGAATAAAGAGGTTTGGTTGATAATTATATAGGAATTAACGAGTTGTAGTGGTAGAATTACCGGTAATTACTGTAAAGTATTGGGTAATTACAGAGTAAAATTAAAGCAGAATAAAGAGGTTTGGTTGGTAATCCCGTATATGGAACGTATATTGCCAAGTATATTGTCCGTTCCATTCAGCGCCCAGCAGCAGAGCTACGCTTCCGCCATATTGGACTGAGAGTGACTACGGGACGGCAGTAAAACGTCCATCTATAATGTGCCGTACAAAAGTAAAACAAAATTATTTGTATTATATTGTCATATTCTACCAAAATGGCCCGTGTTGAACAATAAAATATTGTAAATATAATAAACGTTTTCAGTCCAAAATGGCAGTCAAAGCGGCTGTTGTAAACTCTTTCGTTCTATACTCTTTGATTGCGCTGTTAGCACCGTTAGCTACAAGCTGTCGGCTCAGCCGTCGCCCGTGTTGAGAGCCATGCAGAGGCAATAGAAATGCTCCCTATCTCTTATTTAGCACATTTAAAGCAGAATAAAGAGGTTTGGTCGGAA
Organism: Hozukius guyotensis; assembly: GCA_916700995.1. Classification (NCBI taxonomy): domain Eukaryota; kingdom Metazoa; phylum Chordata; class Actinopteri; order Perciformes; family Sebastidae; genus Hozukius; species Hozukius guyotensis. The sequence goes on from CAKALU010058652.1 coordinate 19,048, forward strand.
ATTATATGGGAATTAACAAGTTGTAGTAGTGAAGTTATCGGTAATTACTCTAAAGTATTGGGTTAATTACGGAATAAAATTCAAGCAGAATGACTGTGTATGGAAATAAAATGAAAGGAAATTAATTGTTGTAGTAAGTGATTTAGCCCATACAGGGTAAGACAGGTGGGTCGTTTCTGTATAGGCTAAGGCTACCATAGAGGCTAACCAACATGTTCTCATCCCAACTCGTCACATACTGCTGCTCTGTCACGCACCTTGGCGTCACTATAGGTTTAGGCAACAAAACCACTTAGTTAGGTTTAGGGAAAAACTAGATGGTTGGGCTTAAAACTACTACGTTTGTAAAGAGAAAATTAAACTGAACGTTGTGAACACGAGACATGTGTCATCAAAGGGATCCCTTGACCTCTGACCTCAAGATATGTGAATAAAAATGGGTTCTATGGGTACCCACGAGTCTCAACCTTACAGACATGCCCACTTTATGATAATCACATGCAGTTTTGAGCAAAAACCATGTCATATTTTGCATGCAGTATAACTGTGTTATTTTCGCTTATTCAAAAAATTGTGTATTTGAATATTTCTGCATACTAGGGTCCCTAAGTAGTCTTAGAATTGCATAAATTGGGTATGACTGGAGAGCTGAGACGCTTGTGGATCCAATGAGTCCAATCATATTCATGTGGGATGATTTTAGTCCCCATAATGGCCATATAATTTACTCAGATTTTATACATATGGTGGTGTGAGATTATGCTATGATTTCCTAAAATTAGATTTGAAAAAATCGCAATATATCGCCTTGCTTACAGTATAGCAATATATTGAATCGTTACTCCTGTATCATGATATGTATCGTATAGACAGATTCTTGTCAATACACAGCCCTAATGTCAACAAGGAGCTTCCAGTCAACTCTACCGCCTCATACCAGCAGGATATTTTCTTAATAAACCCATAGTCAGCCACAAGCATCGCCTCAGGAATCCCCCAAAAGGTGATTAGAATTCCCAAAATATTATCAGCACCACACAGTACCTGCTGCTTATCTTGAAAGAGCGTGTGTCCACGGTAAGCCTATAAGGGTAAACACCAAGCAACCAGTGTGTGCAATGACAGGTGTGGTCTAAATGAGTTTCAAGAGGGAGTACTGTATGAATAGAGCAGTTTGGCACTGAGACACACACACACACACACACACCGTCAAAGGCCTTTGGGCATCAATCATTCCTGCTGAGGCCGTCAGAAAAAAATTAGGCAGGTGGCCAACAGGCAGGTGCTGAACTAGCCAGAGGAAGATGAGCCTTAATGCTGGCCAACCTGTTGTCATCCTTGCACAATTACCAGTACAACTGGCCTCAAGGTAATGACAGCTTGATTGTAATTCCACTCATACACATGCTCCACGGATGAGTCAGTTGCCATTTTGGGGGTATGTTAGAGGAAAAAGCTTTGCAAATGCTCTAAAAAGTCACAATTGCTGCAGCTCCAGTGTCTATCAAAAGTTAACCCCCTCCGATGTTTTCATGTTTTACTGCCTCACAACATTGAATCAAAGTAGATTCAATGTGGCTTTTTTTGGCACTGATCAAGAGAATTAAACCCTTTTTGTAAAACAAATCTCTCTCTCTCTCTCTGCATAAGTATTCTGCCTGTCCAAGTCAGTAATTAGTAGATGCACCTTTTGGCAGCAAATACAGCACGTCTGGGCACTCCAATTCTCTACAAAACTGCCCAAGCTCTGTCAGGTTGCATGGGCATCATGAGTGAACAGCCTTTTTCAAGTCCAGCCACAAATTCTCAACTGGATTGAGATCTGGCTCAGATCTGTCTCAGTCCCTCCAGGACATTGACATTGTTGTTGTGTTTAAGCCATTCCTGTGTAGCTTCGGCTTTTAAAGGCTTTCCAGATACATGTGTATTTCTACTACAATCAACTGAAACCCCTCAACTGCACACAGGTGATCTCCATTTTACTAATGATGTGACTTCTAAAACCAAATGGCTGCATCACTGATGATTCCAGTGAGCCTTATTAGAGGGGGTGAATACTTAACTTGTAAATTACCTGGTATCACGCCACAGCACGTTGTAGACCCGCCTGTCCGCCGAGGATAGGGTGTCAGTACCTCGCCGAAGCATCATTATTACACGTGTATGAAGGTGCAGTAACAGCAGGGGGCAACAAAACCACTCACTTACATTTAGGAAAAACATCATGATTGGGCATGAAAATAAGTACGTAAAACTATATACAATACGTACGGAAACACCGTAACATCAGTATAAAAAACACATCACAAACGTCACCACAGACAACCTCCCCTCCTGCCCGACATAAGCAGTCTGTCTCACTTTTTATTCTACACCACTAGTCTAGCATTATTGCTTGTAGCAGATTTAATAATGAATCACTAATTAATATCAAAATATATATATATAATTAATAACTCAAAATTATGAATCATAAACCCATGAATTGTTGTAAAAGGTGAAGGAGAGTGATGCAACTCAGCTTCAGCTATCGTACACAATTCGTTTTAATTAGGGCTTTCAAAGTTAACGTGATAATAACGCAAATTCATTTTAATGCCACTAATTTCTTTAATGCATTAACGCAACCTGCAATTTTTAGGTTATAGCGGGCTCAGTTTTAAAGCTAGAGAGAAGATACTGGCATCATATGAAAGTAGCTAAGGAATCCATTGGTACCCACCATGTCATACTAGCTTGTTTGCTAAGGAGGCTAAATAACTCTTTAAACTTGCGCTAAATTTTGGCGACGAAAAACTGGCATGGCCATTTTCAAAGGGGTCCCTTGACCTCTGACCTCAAGATATGTGAATGAAAATGGGTTCTATGGGTACCCACGAGTCTCCCATTAACACACATGCCCACTTTATGATAATCACATGCAGTTTGGGGCAAGTCATAGTCAAGTCAGCACACTGTCACACTGGCCCTGTTCAGACCTGGTATTAACATGCGTCCTCAGTTATCCGATCACAAGTGGACAGCTCTAAGTACAGGTGTGAACGCACTCAAGACGCATTGAGGACGCATTGAGATCGGATCTTTCAGACCACATTCAGAGGTGGTCTGGGCCACTTATGGCCACATTCTTTTAGCAGTGTGTAGTGAATGTCTCCTGGGCCACATTAAGGACCGCCTACTCACCTGACGTCCTGCTGGGATTCGCGGGGTCTCCGCGCTCCTCAGGTGAATAAACAGGCAGACACGGGTGCTTGTCAGCATGGAAACGCCCTCTGTGCTCTACTGTATTCTGTCAGTACAACTGTATTTTATTAAAATATACCTTATGTATAGGCTACATATCTACATTCTATCAGACTAGGCACACAAAGTGCATTGTTATCATATTGTCGGAGATGTGTCTGTGTTTTTGTTCCTCTGCTTTGCGCGGAGCTGACACCCGCCCGCTCGCCCGCCTGTTCTCTATCCTCCCCGGCTCTCTGGAGCTATGTGCCCCGCTATTGTCTGGCAAAAGCAGCTGCTCGGAGGTCCCCGGGGACTGCCGGTACAATAATCTTTTATTCTGATGTTAATACAATGTACCAGAATTAACGAATATGTAGGATATTACTACTGACATTCATGTAATATTACGTCACAACTGCTGCTGTTTCAGCCATGTGTTTACAACGCGTTTATTTGCATACAGGGCGGGGAAGTGAGATCGGATCACAAGTGACCACTGAAGACGCACGTGGAGACGCATTCTAATGCCAGGTGTGAACAGACGTACTTAAAGCTGTCCACTTGTGATCCGATCACTGAGGACGCATCTTAATACCAGGTCTGAACAGGGCCACTGACAGCTGTTGTTGCCTGTTGGGCTTGAATTTGCCATGTTATGATTTGAGCATATTTTTTTATGCTAAATGCAGTACCTGTGAGGATTTCTGGACAATTTTTGTCATTATTTTGTGTTGTTAATTGATTTTCAACAATATATACATTTGCATAAAGCAAGCATATTTGTCCACTCCCATGTTGATAAGAGTATTAAATACTTGACAAATCTACCTTTAAGGTACATTTTGAACAGATAAATAATGTGCGATTAATTGTGATTAACAATGGACAATCACGGGATTATATTGAGATTAAATATTTTAATCCATTGACAGCCCTAGTTTTAATATCAGAATTCAATCTCATATTCATATTAAATTATTCAGTTTAGTCTTATTCACAATTGGGTGTCTGCATCTCAGGAATGTAGATAGTCATAAAACTAGGGAGGATGGGGTCATAAACCCTAGTCTGTGTCTTAGTTTTGTTTCTCCAGTTTATGCTTGCCAGCTTCAACATGTACAACAAAACTTGGGTTTCTTTCAGGTGGTTAGTTAAACACAGCATATTAATCATGTACATTTTAATGGCAGACTGATTCTCATCAGTTCATAGTGTCGTACTGGTTGGTCTTCACTGCTTCTCTGAGTCTTTGGGAAGAAACCAGACGTAAGGGTGTTTGACCCGTAAAACAGAGTCATCATTCAATAAATTAGATCACATGGCCAGAGCGGATACTAAATCTTGTTGTGTTTCTCCTCTGTGAGTTTATAAAGGCCAGTGGTAGATTAAGCCTCTCACCACTTAGTGACCTGAGAGGTCACATGCAGTTTCTGGAAGAAGTTTCAAGAATTAGATTCAAGAACTAGATATAATTTCACCATCATGTTCCTTATTCTTCATCTGTCGGTCATCATCATCGGCTACATTAGCTCTGAACGTAGCATATTTATGCTGATGCGTTTACATTGCAGTCAGTACAGACTACATGGCGTACAAATGACACGCTAAAAGCAACAGCGCTGTTCTTATTGCACGCTTTTGCCTTGCGCATTACCGTGTCATTCATACGCTTTTTTGTGCGACCGGACTGAAGTGCTTGTAAATATGTATTTTGTATTTGATATTTGTAATTAATTTTGATCACTATAGAGACCTTTTTTGGCTGGACCGCAGAGGGCCAGCCCTGCAAACGCAAAAGTCTGTCAACGGGTGACTGACAGTGATGACGTTACACGATTGGTCGGCCGAGTATTGGAGTTTCCTCATTGGCCATTGCTCTTTCAAAATGAGAAGGCGGGAACAGTCCTTTATGCAAATTGGTCCGTCCAGCACGACACATCCAGCTCACGAAACTTGGACCAAGCTGTCAAAGTAGGCGATCTAGTTCTGAAATGAAACGAGATTCAGCAGTGGCATAGCCGATTTCTCGCTTAAAATGTTTTCAGAAGTAGATTTTGGTGGATTGTTTAGACGGACTAACAGAAAGTTTACGAGCAGGCCACCATGTTGTTTCCTGTTTGAAACGGCAATCAGAAAAACAGGAATCAATCACGTGCATTTCACGTCACCGCTTGAACGGCCAGTCGAGTGCAGCAGCGCGTCCCCTAGTGTCCTGGTGGACATGTTCCGCTGGATTTAACATTATAGACATGACCACTGACTAATTGTATAACAATTTAGCCACAAATTCACAGACTGACCATACACGGTCCAGACATATACTCGGTTTTGATCGAGTCTTGTTCACTTTGACATTAAAGGGTCGTTTTCTGTTATGTCGAAAAAACGTCAGGTTAAATCAACTTTCATTCAATGTTGTATAACATGAAAACTTTCAGGTGGGGTGAACTATAGTGTGAAATTTAAATGTTTCATGGATACATGCATGTAACAGCTGAGAGATAATTGGATATACTAGCATAATGTCATACTTAATGAGTGTTGCTACTGAAAAACATCTTTCTGTTTTGTTTGCCTATGTCATTCTTTCTTTTTTGGTATGGAAGGTATACATAACAAAACTTGTAGGGAACTTTTCATCCATCTGTCACTATTGGACTAAAGGTCTTCCCAATTTGAGATAAGATGAGATCAATGAAATAGGCAGACTCTCATCAAAGGATGAGCTCAAGAAATTCAATTGGAAAAAAAAACATCTCTTTGTCCACTACTTTTAGGGTGGGATGGTGTGTGTGGGCAGGGATTATCTTGAGCATTCCTGCATTCTCACCATAAGGTATTTCTCATGGTGTTTTATTAATCTGACTCAGATCAAGATGGAAGTTTATCCCAGGAACAGAGCTAATATATCTTACGGCAAACTTTGATGACACTTGCAAAGTAATAACAAAGCAAGTAATCAACTTTACAAACAGCACCTGTGTATAAACAGGCCTGTCTCTTTTTTCTTTATTAGCGGTCTTATTGAATAGGCAAAGATTATGGAGATTAATTGCACCAGGATACCGGTCGCCTATGTGCTGTTGTCTGAGAGCCAGAGGTAGATTTGTTTGAATCATACATCATCACATGCTGATGCTATTCACCGGCGCCTTGCATAATCACTTTTCATCTTCTTTCTTGCACCGCGGGAAGTTCCTTTTTGGCCGTGCCGCTGAACTTCACCGCAGAAGGAAAGCTGGCCAATTACTTTAGTATTAAAACACAAGTAACAGAGGCATACTACACAAACGGATATAGTTTACCGTCAACCCGCTGCATTTTGGGGAACCTGACATTATGCACAATGTGCACTTCTTTTTTGCTGAATAATTGGTCAATTATTCGCTGCATGGTTCACAAATGATAAATATGTTTTTCTATAGAAGTAGAGTATTAGACTACAGCGCACACTATGAGACACTAACAGGTAAACAGGGGAGATGTATTAACTGGGTCTGGAATTCTAGCTTCTATCACAACAGTGAAACATGTATGAAACCACAATTAGTGTCTCATTATCATTCAAGATTGGAAGTCAAATTATAGGGATAAATGTGGGATTAGATGTTGCTAATGAGTTGGTATTAAATATGTTTACACCACAGTGAACCTCTACATCGTGGATAAATGTTCCAGACAATATTAGGCAGCAGCTCGTTTGCTGAGCTGCAGCTCCACTGCAAGAGGACTGCTGGGATTTGGTCAAGGAAGTAATTGGACACAACAACAAATGCAAAATTGATCACAGCTGTTGTAATTAGGAGAAATATGGGACAATCAATTTTTTCATGTTTCAGGCTCGACGCTGAGTTGCCCACAATAACCGCACTCCAATATACAAGATAGTGTGGCTAATCCTCTTATGGTATGCTGTGCTTAAAATGATTCCGCAATATTTTAGGATAATGAACCAAGAGACTCAGATCTCAATCACAGAGAGTGTTTTACATATTATAGAATAAGAATGATTGTGCAGCTGAAATGCAGCTTTGAATAGAATACATTTAAAGGACCAGTGTGTAGGATTTAGGGGGATTTATTGGCAGAAATGGAGTATATTATTTATAAATATATTATCCTTAGTGTATAATCACCTGAAACTAAAAATCATTTTCCTTAGCTTAGAATGAGAGAGAGGCGGGCCAAGATGGCGCCACTGTAAGAAGCTTTTTCTAGTCACTAGCGAATCTTTTTAGTTCAAGGCTTGAATTTGTTTGCCAAAGACCAAGAAACATGTAAATTGTTTTTCTAATGTTTAAAACAATGCGCCTCATGCAAGAACCACTCGTACGAACAGATTTGTTCTGAAGTGGCTTGTACGAGTGTTTTAGGAGAACTTGCCGCATTCACCAGTTTTCTTGTATTTTGAAGTATCTCTAAGGTATGAACACAATTTACGAGTGGTCCAGACCTGTCGTAGGAGTCATGTGCAATTAGTCTGCTGTTATCCAAAGATAAGATTTTCACTAATGGATCGTATTAGGGCTGTCAAAGTTAACGTGACAATAACGCGTTAACGCAAATTTGTTTTAACGCCACTAATTTCTTTAACACATTAACGCAACTTGTGATTTTAGGTTGTAGCGGGCTCAAAAGCTAGAATAAAGATACTGGTATCTGAAACTAGAAAACCTAAGGAATCCATTGGAACCAACCATGCCATACTAGCTTGTTGTGAAGAAGGTTAAATAACGCTCCAAACTTCTTATGCAAAATATTGGAGAGGAAAAACTGTCATAGCCATTTTCAAAGGGGTCCCTTGACCTCTGATCTCAAGATATGTGAATGAAAATGGGTTCTATGGGTATCGCTGAGTCTCCCCTTTTCAGACATGCCCACTTTATGATAATCACATGCAGTGTGGGGCAAGTCAGCACACTGACACACTGACAGCTGTTGTTGCCTGTTGGGCTGCAATTTGCCCTGTTATGATTTGAGCATAATTTTTATGCTAAATGCAGTACCTGTGAGGGTTTCTTGACAATATTTGTCATTGTTTTGTGTTGTTAATTGATTTACAATAATACATCTATACATATATTTGCACAAAGCAAGAATATTTGCCCACTCCCTTGTTGATAAGAGTATTAAATACTTGACAGATCTCCCTTTAAGATACATTTTGAACGGATACAAAATGTGTGATCAATTTTTGCGAATTTTAATCGATTGACAGCCCTAGTATTCATATAACCTGATGATATCATTAACTTAAATTGGCCATTGATGCTATTGTATAACACTTCAATATCAAAATGAACATCTCAAACTGCAAAACGACTTAAATTACACACTAATTGAAGGTTAATTTGTTTCTGTATATAATAAGGTCAAGAGGAAGTGTAGCCAGGCGCGTCATGGCTGACTTACCTCTTTTGGATGCGCGTCAGGCTCTTGGAAGAGAGCGTGTCTTTAGACAGCGTGCTCATATATTGGCAGAGACAGATGAATGGGGCAGAACACATAGCCTTATATGGTGTCATTGGGGCGTTAATTAAATATGCTAGTTTAAAATTCTCATGAACTTTGACCCATTTTTTACTTTTTTCCGTCGTCTTTTTTTGTTGAACTTTGCCTACTACGAGCTAATGCTACTACTTAAGCTAACCATTGTCTACTTGCTAGCTTGGCATCCCAACTTGCAAAAACGATAACTCACTCTGCTGACATGTCAACTACTGTGGGGAAAATGGAAGGGGAAGTGGCAAATCTTAAACGAGTTCATGACTATGCCGAACAACAAACTATGGATATTGAAGAAGCCCCACTGAAAGAAGCACAACGCTGCAAGAATCCCTCCAATGCTGTCCTGCTTGCTGCAATTAATAACATTTCTGAGTCGCAGCGGTGCTTCATGGAAAAAACATTTTCCAAAACTTGGGGAATATCCAAACTCTCTATTTCTGTATAAACTGGAGTGAAGAAAGTAGGAGAGCTGTCACCAACTGGATCCCTTGGAGCTTCAATTAAATACTTTGTCTGCTGAAAATAAGAAGCTGCTGGAAAAATTGACCGACATTGAGGCGTATTCCAGGCGCTGGAACTTGAAGATCTCCAGTGGTTGCTGAGCACGAAGGTGAAATTGTTAAAATGACTGTGATTGACATCTTCTCCCGTGTTTCTCCTGGTCTTGCAGACTCTCTTTTAAAACAGTACCTCAGAATGAACCCTTCATATCTACTTACAAACGGGTCCTCTTCCACGGAGTCCGCCATGTTTCCAGGTCATATCTAGAAAAAAGCCTGCAAACTGTGAAATCTAACCTACCTAACCTTAACTATTCGAGGTCAATGCCTAACCTTAACTATTCGAGGTCAATGCCTAACCTTAACCATTCGAGGTCAATGCCTAACCTTAACCATTCGAGGTCAATGCCTAACCTTAACCATTCGAGGTCAATGCCGAACCGTAACCATTCGAGGTCAATGCCTAACCTTAACCATTTGAGGTAAATGCCGAACCTTAACCATTCGAGGTCAATGCCTAACCTTAACTATTCGAGGTCAATACCTAACCTCAACTATTCAAGGTCAATGCCTAACTTTTATCATTCGAGGTCAACGCCTAACCTTAACCATTCAAGGTCAATGCCTAACGTTAACTATTCGAGGTCAATCCCTAACCTTAACTATTCAAGGTCAATGCCTAACCTTAACTATTCGAGGTCAATGCCGAACCTTAATTGTTAGAGGTCAATGCCAATGCAAAAACCGTCATGGTCAAATCATATTTCCCCACTCCCATGTTGATAAGAGTATTAAATACTTGACAAATCTCCCTTTAACGTACATTTTGAACAGATCAAAAAATGTGTGATTAATTTGCGATTAATCGTGATTAAATATTTTAATTGATTACATTTATATGACACATTTCACTGAACTGTACTTCTGCTACATTTATGATGCACAGTAAAATAAAGGTGGAAGCAGCTTTTGGCTAGTGAAAAATGACTCACTCTTTTGAGAGATGTTCAACTCAAAACTGACATATTGGCTCTACTAGTTGATAGTGATGAGAAAATAAAGAGCTGATACAGAGACAGGATTTGTGTCCTCTGCATAAACACACTTTTATTACCCATGTCACACACAAGCCATTTTGTGACAAATAAAACATAAATCCCCACCCCCTTATAATTTTCATACACTCCCTTACTAACAATATTTGACAAGCATAAGCCATGATCCAATATATTTTGGAAATCATTAAATTGTAATGATATACAGCATAATTTCGTCATATCTCTGAGTTTCCAGAGGTATTGAAGGAAGTGAAGAAAATAATCCCCATCACAAATGGCCAGCAGAGACCATTAAAATCCAGCTTTGATTGATCTCTATATTAACTAAAGACCTGCTGAAGTTATTTGAGGAGGAAGTTGGAAGACAGTGCTTTATCATGCTCGTCCAATGAGTCATGGATTGAGTTGCGCTGCAGCGAGGATATCTGGCACGTGCCACAGTATTGAAGTGAGGGAAGGATGATGTCTCAGTCTGGGTGGGGGAGATGAGATTTGTGTTTCAAGCCAGAGAGATAGACCTGTTATGGACTTCGATTTCTCCTCGAGGAAACGACTGCGAAGATACACGGTTATAGAGCGCTTGTCGCCATCTGTTATGTAACTCCATACATGCTATCTGTCATATCAAGACAGGTTATGTATTCTGTATCTTGTTCTCATTTTAGTCAATTTACATGTATGAACAATTCTTGCACCTGGTGCATATTTCAAAAAAGACCATTAAAGTGTCAACTTAACGGTATGATTGTCTGGGATGTTGACGTTTAGTAAATTATTAGCTTGAGGAGAAATCGGCGGGATGTTTATAAATCTTAAAAAGCTGTCTGTCGGGAAAGCTCTGTGTTTTCCTCAGCCGGGTGTCACTGTCTGCGCAGAGCAACAAGACAAAACACAGTGTGACTGGAGAATGTGCAAGGTGAGATGTGAGCTCTGAAGTGAATCAAATGGTTCAGACGCCGGGTATTGACTGCCTTTGGAAGCTTAATAGGAGATTTAATAGGCCCAGACAGAGAAACAACTTACATTTTTCATAAGGTTGTTTCTCTGGGGTGTTCATGTTTGAACACGCTGTCAAACCGGCATGATTTTTATAAACAGTGTGTTGTGGTCGCTACAATTCCTGTGTCTCTGAGGATCATTTTGGGTTGGATTCTTTCTTCTCGAGCAAAGGGGCCCAAATGGATTTCTCTCTAAATGAAACGCAGACATACCTGCTTGGAGAAAATAGACTCTATAGCACAGTACAGTACAGTTCCTTTACATTTGAACTCTAAATACCTCTTATAACGCCTTATAGTAAAGAGCCCACAAAGACAGATGTCAGGGTCAGTATAATTCAGACAGTTACAGTTTTTCTCAATCACTTTGGCTCATTTTTTTTAAACAGTCTTAACGTTCTCTAAACTGTAAGTGCAATTGTCACAACTGTTTGATGGGACATCACAACTCTATTGCATGTTTGCAGTCGTAGTCACTCACCCAAAAAACTTAATTCACGCTTCAAAACCTCGTTATTGTGTCAGTAAATTGGCCATTGCCACCAAAATGAAAAGCCGGACTGGTCAAAATGTTTAGATGTTTTTTTCTCGGTGGTCAAAAATGTTTATTACATACACAAATCTGTTTTGTTCTACTTTTTGCTGACACTGACTGCTTACTGTACTATACAAGAATGTCAGTTTTGTCGAGCTGAATTCTGTTGTGTATCGCACTGAGCTGTTCAGATTTCAACAGCAGGTAAAGGTTTAGTGAAAGTCAATAGGCCTACTGTAGTACACAAAAAAAGGATATGTACATTTGTATTTGTGTGGCAATATGTGACATGTTCTGTAAACAGATGATTCACCATTTATCTTTCATGTAAAGTCATATACAGCGAACAGACAATTTGCCACAAAATGACATCCATGCGAAAAATAAGTAAAGCAAAAAACAACTAATTGTACCTCCCCACAGTACGTAACACCATGTCATAGATATTTATGGAATATACATGTATAGCTGACAGATTTTGATAATTGAATGGATCATGTTGCATGTGATGGCTCAAGTGATGAAAGAATGTTTAGAAGTTGTGAAGAAGACGACAATCTCACTGAGTCAACTCATCAGTTTTGATCAGCAGCCATGTGCAAGTGGTTGTTGTGCAAATTGTAGACAATTGTACTGACTCTTTTGCACATGTGCCAAAAAACATGCAATTGGCTTGAATGAATGACAAATTCAAATCTGTTGTCAACAACAAACTAATTGTTTGTGGTCTGAGCAAGGGCGCCGGGAGCAGGAAGTGGGGAAGGGGCCGTTGCCCCTTCTTACGATGAGCGATGCAGTCCTACATTAACACATTTCTGTTAAAAGTAAAACAGTTTTGCTTGTTATACAGGAGAGATTTCTGTATAGAGAGGCAAAGTCCCGCCCCTTCCGGTGGACCACAAAGGGACCTTATTTCGGGGGAAGAAAAATGTACAGTGGTTAACAGCGAGAGACAAATAATTTTTGTTCCTGTTTGAATTGTGCAGCACACACGTTTGTCAATTTAAATTATTTTGATTGAATTTGATCAAGGAAGTCGCAGTTTGTCGTAAAACTGTTGAAGTATCAGATTGTGAATATACTTAATTAGAAAGACTACACATCCAAAAGTTGCATAGTGACGTCTCTCTCGCTGAAGCTATGATGACTGTGTGTTTCGTACTGGGATGTACTCATACGAGCAACGGGTCTCGCTCGTTCTTTCTCTTCTCGGCTGATAAAAAATACCAGGAGTCGCTGGATAAAACACATCAGGTAAGATAAAGTTTAATTTGTGCGTGGAACATAACATAACAAGTTAGCTAGCTAGCTAGTGTTGTTGACGTATATTGTGCGAGATGAGAGATGTAGTTCACTGAGCGGTTTCTCACAAAACTAAATGATACTACGACAAACCTACGACAAAACTGCAACTTTCTTGACTTGCAAAATGATCTTTTCAATCGATATGTGTAGCCTAATTCATGCTACAATTCAAACAGTATCAAAAATGTATTTGTCTCTCACCGTTGACTACCGTACACATTGTTTTCCGAAATATGGTCCCATGTTGTCCACCGGAAGGGGAGGGACTTTGCCTCTTTATTTGTGTTTTTTTTTCAACCCTGCAGTGGGCAGGGCTCAGTTGGAAAATGTTCTTTTCAGCACAAAACAGGATTCAGCAACATTTAATCTTATACAGATCAACCAGACGCTTTAACCAAAGTGCTAAATCTAACCATACATAGCACTCAAGATGCACCACCTATCCATCCCAACCACCTCCACGTGGCTCGCGAGCAGTACATAAATGTAGCTGCACATAATAGACACATAATCCAGGCAGCAATTACATTTCCTCATGAAACGCAATTGTATTAGTAGTATATAAACTTCATTTCTAGGAGACCCGGTTTTGTGTGGGGAGGCAGTTAGCCTTGAGAACGACGCTCCTGGAGTGCTGCTGTGTGTGGTCGCCGAGGGATAACGTTAAGGTAGTCAGTAAATAACTCCAAACCAAGGGCTGGCTGCTTGTTAAAACACAAGGTTCATTTTCTATTTCTATCCATGATGAATACAAAATGTGTGACAAGTTGGTACGGAGGCTTTGGGGTTGCTTAATGGCACATTTGACGGATCTGGGATGAGTAATGAAAGTATATGTAACATGAAGTGTAACTAATTAATGGATAGATGGATAGATAGATAGATAGATAGATAGATAGAGCCAAATTAAATTAAAAAAACAGAGAGATATATTGAGTGTGGCCTCAGACTTTCCCAATGATAAACAGAGACCAAGGCTTTTTACAAGGTTAGCGTCACAGAGAATGAAATGCATCCTGCCTGCAGACTCACATCTCTCTGGCTGTGGCTGGCAAGCAGTCTCAGCCATCCGATGCACTCTCTCCTGCGGGAATGGATTTAGTTGGATTTTTAATTATCCAACTCTGATTTCTAAATTAGTTTTTTTAATGCCAAAACTAATAATAACAATAGACAGTGATGGATCTTGGGAGACTTGAATATGCTTATGAGGAGACAGATTGTTCTCTATCCAAGCCGTCAGAGATTACCACCCCCACTCTGAGGGCTATAAGCAAATAAAAACACTTGTAAGACAATTAAATGACACAATCCCACCAAGGTTTTAATCATTGTTCCTGATAGCATGAGCATAATACCCTGTTTGCCCAATAGGTAAAATATTTGTGCATTTTGAAGCTTGAAGTTTCCTGCAACACCTTAAATTGTTGAATGAAAATCATGTGTTTTGTAGGCTGTATACTCACGCGACAAGCAAATATACTGACGTGATACAGTAAAATAAATATGATGAATTTCAGAAATGTATCACTGGAGGCTGCAAGTGAAGCAATCCTGAATGGAGACAGTGTCTTCAAATCACAGCAATAAGTCTTCCTCTCTAACTGGGTGAAAGCTAACCCATCCGTCCACCCACACACAGACTCACTGTCACACACACACAGAATCCTAGACAGACCTTCATCCTTCATTTGGCGGCACCATCTCTGTCTGTGTCCCTCTGTACAGCTGAACCACCACACCAATATCACAAATTTTGACCAAGCTACACCGCGAGGCTGCCTCCGCTGGCGCTTCGAGGTGAAAAGACATGATTATTATCCAAAGGCAACATACTGTATCCCAGCAGCTTGGACACCAGCTACAGAGGAGGATAGACAGATGGTCATTACCAATTCTGTGTGATGCATATAGAGATGGAGCAGTCTGCTCTGGATGGTGTGCACCATCTCCGGGTTTGGCAGCAGAGTCCTAGCCGAGACCCTCTGAATAAGCACATCCTCCTGCTCCCATCTCAGGAGACTTAATTGTTGCTGGACATTGTTTGTGATTCCTGCCAACTTGCCGGAAACTTTCTCTCTCTTGCAGCTTTTTGTAACCCCGACACAGCAGGGTCCCTACGCTGTTATTCTCATCCCATCATCAGATTCATGACTATGGAAAAAGCTGATGAGCCCAAAATAACCACCATCTGAGGGGCATCATCAGTCACATTACGTCCTCAGGGTCAAACACACAAGCATGATGTCCTGATAGTGCTTGCATCTTGAATTTGCTCTGATTTTCTGCGTGTCCGACTGATGTTTTTCAACCCAGTTGCCGGAAAAAATGTTGGCATTGTGCACGTTTCTGCAAACCACGGGATACGTTGAATGTCGATGTTTCTGAACTAAAAACAGGGTTCATGAATAAGCTTCCTATCAGCCTCGTATCACGCTTGCAGAAAAGCACAATGCCCCGTCCTTAACGTTGTGAAACAATTGGTCAGGTTTAGGCAACAAAACTAATTATTGTACAGATTTGGTTATGGTTAGAAAAAAACATAATAATTTGTGTTAAAATAATGGCATAACAACATGACGTAACAACATGACGTAACAACGTGACGTAACAACGTGACGTAACAACGTGACGTAACTAGGTAACAATGCAACATAACATAACAACGCAACATAACGTAACAATGCAACATAAGAACATAACGCAACAACGTAACGCAACAACGTAACGCAACAACGTAACGCAACAACGTAACGCAACAATGTAACATCACAACCGTAACATCACAGCCGTAACATCACAGCCGTAACATCACAACCGAAATGCGACAACATAACTACTGTAAATATATAACAACCGCCCTTAACGGACTTGCTTACGTAACATTACATAACAAGTGTAATATCAACGTTGAGCTTTGTTTTCACGCGGGACACGAACAGCGGTCTCCTGGTTGACTTTCTCATTTGTAACTTTCAATAACGGTCGCACGATATCCTACGTCACTTCCTCTGCGCGTCGCTTGATGTACTACGTCACTTGCTCTGACCAAATGCAAAAAAGTATCCGTGGTTTGCAGAAACACATTGCCCTAAAGCCATGCCACTAACATAGCTAATAAAAATGAAGCCTTTAATTATTTAGTAAGAATACTACAAATATATCTAAAGGTTCATCATGTCACTAAAACATTGCTGTGAAAAAGCCTCAAATGTCAATGTATGGGTGAACAGAAATTCAGGAGGCACATCATTACAAATTCAGTGGGATAAAAGAAGTGAGGCGATGAATTGAATTGATCTTGATCAGTGTTTCAGTTATGAAATAACAATCAAAATACATGATGAATCATTGCGGCACAGAGTGAAACCGACACATTTTTATCTAGCCCTGTAAATATCTCTGCGGAGAGACGCAGGGAAATGAACTCAGCAGTACAGTAAATAACAGCGTTCAGTGTCATACCAGAGATGCGTTGCACGCTGCTCTGCTCTTGACCTTGATGAGTTTCTACAGTCAATTTCCAACCTATTTATACATATATATTACACTGTATTCTTAAACTAATGCTGTTCTTTTGTTTTGCAAGTTAAGATAAGTCACCAAGAACATGACTTGCACAGAATGATATGCAAAGGAAGGTTATAATCCCACACATTCCCACTTAAAGCCTCTCTTTTTATCCATTCAGCACTCGTGTCACAACGTCATACTGCAGCTCTGTCAGAGAAAGCCACTTGCCTTCACAATGAAGCAATCCGAGTGTTACTGACATTATGTTTTGTATTGCACGAGTCAAATCCCACTGGGGTTGCCGATTATAATAATAATGATGTGAGTCGTATCATGTGACGATGTGTTATTGGTCCCAGTGGGGAGGCTCTCTTTCTGTTTGCCTGCTCTTCAGGGAAGTACTGGTTTAGGATGCGGTGTGTTGCTGAAGGACACTTCAGCAGGGCGGATGATTGCTAATATGGAGTCTGAACCCAGATCATCATGACGATAGAGATCCCTACTCGCTAGAATAGACCGCTGATCTCGATGTGGTATACAGATAGAGGATAGTGGATGTTTTTGTGCTGTTTCCTGCACTCTAAGAGATAAGGTCCTGTGGCCCATTAAGTTTATTTCTCGATTAAATTTGTTTACTCACACTTGTAATTCAGTACATGGCGCGCCAACAGCAAGGTTGCTCTAACCCTAAGCAGGTAAGGGGAAAAGACACAGCAACCTTATTTACCAAATTACAGATGCATATGAACCTATTTTAAGAGTCACCCGGGCGATGCCGCGGATAGTCGTCCCAAGGGTGTTTTAGATTGAGACGCTGTCATGAATGGAAAGAGTTATTCATGTGGGAAAGCTGTCGGCGTGATGATTTAACCCTCCCAGTCCAGGGATTTAGTTGTTGTGACATGCCCGCTGAACATCTCGATAAATGTTTGCAGAAACAGCTAAGAAAAAAGGATGTCAGTCCAGATAATTACTCACATTCTCATTTTACTTTTTGTCGAACAAGAACATCCACAATCAACCTTCCCTAAGAGCGCTTCCACAAGCCAACATGTAGTCCGTTTTAATGTTTTAATCGAATTCTGGTGCGGTTCAAACCCTGGTGCAGTTCATTTGGGCGGTTGTAAACGCAGTAATTGTACGTACGGACCAAAACAACCGGTCGGAGATCGCTTGCCAGAGGTGGTCTCGGACCCTTTCCAAGAGAACCAAAACACAGGCTACCTGTGCGGGCATTTGTTGAGATGGACACAGGTAAACAACAGGTTAACATGAGACATACCAACCCAACATCAAAGAACTAGCGGCGCCGAACAACACCAGTTGAGTCACCAAAAAGTTGCACTCGAACACACCGCACGACTACAGCCGACGGCCAGTAAGCAGGTATGTTTTGCGCCTGTGTGAGAATAGATAACTCTCCAGACCAGCAGATGGTGGCAGTCTGTATTCGTCATGCAAAAAGGGAAATCAGAAGACCAAGGACTGCAGATATACAAGCCCTTGTTATGATACATACATGAAATTTAGCGTTGTTTGCCGACCATTTTCACACCACTCTCACTCACCACTTAGCTTCAGTCCTGATGGCCATGTTGTTGTGAAAATATCCGTGTATTGGAATTAATCAGATGAGATGAAGATGAAAAATGAGAAGCCCTCTGTGTTTTTTCTCTTGACTTTACTCGTTGGCTTGCTTTCCTCATGTCCATTTCTCTTCTCGTGCACTGATTCGCTTAAGCTGAACAGCCAATCAGATTGATTTCTATCACCGACGGGCGCCGCCGCCTATTCAACATTCTGAGTGGGCCGAAAAAACTCAGACACGGGCAGACTAGAGCCAACTGTGTGGGACAAACCAAAAAAGCTGGGCCAACGGACGCTCACCGACGGCCCCAAACTGTCCAACGGCCGCCCGTCGGCTTGGTGTGTCAGGGCTTTAACCTGTACTTCTGCAGAAGTCCGATGTTTGCTTGACATCTGGGCCGAAGAGAACATATAGAATACGCTAAATAAAGTCTGCAAAAATAGTGACGTTTATGTCATTGGAGATAAACTGGAGGAGAAAGGCTTCGTGCACACAGTCAGTCAGAGCCAAAACAAAGTGAAAACACTTCGACAACAATATTTCAAAGTCTGCGGTTTCCTGCATGGAAATGGCAGCTCTCGAGGCGAAAAAGATAAATTAGCTCCTTTGTACACACCCCTCTGCTATTTATTTTGTTTATTTGGTCCACTTTAATTAGTACACTGTGAAACCGAACCAGACTAAATAGAAAACGAAACAAAAGTATTAATTTCACTCTGATTCAGACTAGCTAAATGGACTGGCTTGTGAAAGCGCCCTAAGAGTCATCAGAGTGAAGTGAATTTGAATCTGAACAATAAAACCCATTATACATATTATAGCTATTAGTTCTGTTGCAAAGACCAAACCCCCCTCAGACAGCTGTTTGTATTCTATAATTTCAAGGTCTGATTTTCCAGTTTTGGGATCTTGGGCCCCATCTGTGTAAATTTGGAGATAATGTTCTCAGTTGTTCTTTAGCCTTTCCTTCCCCATGTCCCCGAGTTTCATTATGTACTGCATTGCCAGTTTTGATCGCCAAATTCCCAGTGGAGTTTCTCTATAAGTAATGCTGGAATTGGGGTTGTACAGATGGCCCCACAACATATTCTCAGTGGCTTTGCTTCTGCTACAGTATATCCCATCTCTTGAGAGCTGATTTGGTTGCTGTTCCATAACATAAACAACCATGATCCTATCTTGATCTTATCATTGCTCTGTAAATCATACGTTGTGTATCCTGGCCATAGTCACAACATTATCTATATGCTTTTTTACATGTTAGTCTTTCATCAAAGTGCATCCCCAAGATTGTGCCTATTCTTGATTGCCCATCCATACATAAATAACCCCTGACATTCACCTCCCTTATTAACAAATATGACGTATTTTGTTTTTTCCATTGAAATCATAAATCCCAACTTGCCTTTCTAATCAGCTATTGGGCTTCCTCTGGGGGTGTGCATCTTTCCCTCTCAAGACGATTCGATACACATCTCGATACATGGTCTGCAATACGATACAAAAACGATACAATTAACCATGTAACGATACGATACAGTTCGATATAATACTACTTTGATACGATCCCATTCAGTTTAACTTCATTCATAGTGTTCTCATGATATGTCATATATTTCCTATACCAATATGGCTCACTGCGGCTCAGTGGTCATGGTTGTAATGTAATGATATTTGTGCCTATTTTTGAGATTGCTCCACCATCCGCAAACAGACCAAAGCCAGCCTAAATGTCATTCATCATAATGTTAAATAGTACCGGGCTGAGTACACTTCCCTGGGGTGTTCCATTGTCAATACCTGTGCCTTCAGAATAAGCATCCCCTACCATAATACAATTGTGATAACTAAATTTTTCAAAGGTTATTCAATGTTGAAATTACATTTCAAATATTAATATTAACTTTGAATCTATCTGAGAATCGGAGTCACGTATTGCAGTATCTAGGACTATTATACAGACACCAAAGGGTACCTTTCACATGCCTGTGGGTCTGACACACCGTCGGTATTGTACTCAACAGAAGGTGCAATATAATTGGACTGAATGTAGCCTGATTTTTAGCCCCTCTTATAAAACATGAGAGGCGAACACCAAAGGAAGCGATAAAAACCTTGGGAAGCAGATGTTGGTGGTTAATTGTGAATGAACACCGATGGCGAAAATGTGTGCTGTAAGTGGTCGCCTGTGTTGAAGTGTTTCTTAACTTACCATTCAAGATTAATACCCGACATCATAAAGGTGAAAAGCCATGAACTCCAATTTATTCAACTTCACTGGAGACCATTTTTACAATGACTAAGTCTGATTATGATATTCATTCATAATACCCCATTTAAATCCCCCATTTAGATCCTCAGCTTCCATTAAGTGTATGTCATTCTAAAAGGTTAGGGTTAAACTGGGTCAGGGTCAAAATTAAATTAATTTTAAATATTTGGACGAATTGTAATATTCATATAATATTGTGTTCGGATTCGGCTCCACCCCTACTGCCCACACATTAGTCTTCAGGAGACGAGAACCTTTGGTACCAACTGAAATAGTCTTTACTTACCTTTGAATTACAGGAGCAGAACTGTTTTGTTGGGACACTATCTCAATGTCTTTCAGAATGAACATGATTGTCCTTTATGACGCACTGAGAGTGAATGATAGAAAAGTCAACAACTACTGTTTAGAAAAAAAAAAGTTGGTTTCCCTTCTACTCAATTCAAAGCAGATATGAACACGCATGATGAGTCAGTCAGAAGTTTTGACGAACAAAAGCACCGCTCTTGTGTTAAACTATCAAACAGATCAAACGACCTGAGCTAACTTCAGTTCTTTTCCTTGATTGAATTGGGGAAAAATGATTAATTGCTGGACTTGAGAAATGGTACGGTAAGACTGCTTCTGAACTTTTTTCCCACTGATTTTCAGAGTGATTAAGAGGCACGTTTTGAGCTCTCGAATACAAGTGCAAAAGCACATGATAATAATCTGTTATTAAAATCCAAAAAATACTTTCCTTTGTATCAGACCATGTTTTGCACATGAAGATTTCAGGTGTGTAGTTGTACTGTTTCAATTCAAGTTATAGCTTTAAAAGATCACAAACCATGCTGGCCGATCTGACCCCTCACATAGGTGCTGTGCTCTGCGTAACGCCACAAAAACAAGTGAAACACATTTTGCTGCAGTTACATGTAAATACAGCAAATATAGACTTGAGGAGCTCTCAGTTTTGAGTGATCCCTTTTCATCGAGGCAAAGATGTTTATTCAGCCTGTAAAGGAGCCTGTGAATTTGGTACGGATGACTTTGATGTCTCTCAACTTCCATAAACATCGCCTAAATAAATGAATCACAGCTAGAAGTCTTAGGTGATGTGTTTTTTGGCCACATAACACCGAATACATGCAAATGATCTGGAGTGATAGTTGAGCAAATCATTACCTTAATGTTTTAAAAAGAGAGTGTAATTACCCTAAACAAGCAAAAATATCATCACATTTGCAGCTGCTACTCTGCATGAACATATCCAGCAAGGTGAGATTTCACCACATGAACCTCAGGGTTTACGGGTGGAGGATGGGGAAATGGGGATGTTTTCACTCTGAGAAACACTAACTGCCACACAACAACCTCGTCTCCTAGAAATTACATTCTAATACTACTAGTTTGGTTTGCCAATTTCATTTGGCAAGAAACATGATTGCTTCCTGGATTATGTTCACGGATGTTTTTTGTTTGTTTTTCGAGTGAAGGAAGTGCTCCGTTATTAGAAGGTGTGGGGAGGTGATTGGGGTGAAGGTGGTTGTATAAAGTGCGAGACACCCGGAGACTGAGGTTCACATCCTGAGTCCCATGTAGGTCATGAAAGCACTGTTCAAGAAATATTGTGCTCAAAGTGAACATGTCTCCTGTTTCAAGTCACTGCTGACTTTTTCGGCTTTTTAATTAAGACCGTGATCTTTCTCAAACCTTAAAGGTTCTCTATACCAGTGGTTCCCAACCTGGGTTCCGGGCCCCCCTTTGGGGGATTCAAAGATCACAGGGAGTGCGCCAGGATTTGTCTTCTCGTTTTTGTCTACGAGGATGTCAAAATGAGATTTGCTCATGTATAACTAAATCGTAATAACACACAATTACTGGATAATTTATACGTTTATAAGTCTGTATATAAAACTATTTAAAAAGATATATTTTTTGCTACTTAGTAGCAAAATATAACGAAATATTCTGCTTCAATCCATGTGTTGCCGTTGTTTTCACTGTGTGCTGCTAGCACCGTTAGCCACGAGCCACTGGCTCAGCTGTCGCCATGTTGAGAGCCGTGTGGAGGCAATAGAAATGCTCCCAATTTTGCATTTAGCGAGAGTGCTGTGAGTGCCGAAATAGACAAATAAATCAACTTTGACGTCTGGTTTCACATGGGGTATGAACACCCGTCTCCTGGGTGAAAGTTCAGTGTTTTTTGATCCACCCATCCACCCCGACCTCCTCCTTACGCGGCGTTTGTCGCTCTTTATACTTCCTGGTTCACGATTACACGGATTACATACACGTGTACGAATTGATTACATGGGATATATACGAGTTACTGTGCATTAGATTTTGTAAGTATAGCTACGAACACTGTATGAGAAGAACAGCCTGCTCTACCTAACTCTAATGAGCGCTAAAGTTCTTTTCCTTACAATTCTTAAGGCCATTGCAGTCAAACAACACTCAATAACTCATACTCTAGTGATTTTATCTCCGTATGTTCTTGCTAAAAGAATGAATCATGAAATTATACAGTTGCGTAAGATTTGATCGCTGCAATCAGCTGAAGCTGAATAAGTGGTCCAAGTGTTGTCGACGCGCCGAATGTGTCTGAACACTCGGAGCTCATCATGTCAAGAACCTCAAGTCAACACACTGCAATTAGGTCTGTGACACCACGTTGAAACACACTTACAGGGCGAGAGATGATTTCTGTTTGAGCTTCACTTTTTAAAATAAAAGCTCTTTAAAATGCAGATTTAATTTTCAAAGAGTGTCTCGTCTTTTCAAGACAGCGTTGGTATTCATGGCTGATGTATGGCACCGTATATGGAGGGAGAACAGCAGGAGTTAAACCTCCACCGGGGTATATGGGTTTAGTTAGTCAAGATATTATCAGCTGTTTAAGAACACACATCAAACTCTACTCAGCTGCATACCGTTTAGCCTCAGGAAAGTCTTAAAGGTCATTGGCTGATTGGTCGACGCTATCGCTATTTGCTCACATATCCATAGTCAGACTGTCTGTGTATTGGTCTGTCTTTTCAGACTGGGAGATGCCTTATTCACCCCCCTTCACAACTTCCATGCTTATTGTCCATCAAAGCCACTAATGCACCTTTGATTTGAGTCATTCTTGAGCTGCCATGTCAGTTAAGTAGTCCCAATCCCCCCCCTTTTCCTTGCTTCGGGGTTTCACGGAAGAGACAGATGACGAGACGATGGCAATTCATCTTCATCACGCCGTCCGCAATACCGTTAACGTGCAGCTCTTCTCCTTACATAATGCAGTTCGTCTCCCTCACGAATGCATTCAAAGGAAAAGTACAATATCCTGAGAGCTCTGCATGTCATTTCTGGTTAATATCATCAAGACGTCGAGGAAGAGTCGAGTGGAAGATGACAGGGCTGGTCCACAAATCCTCCACGTGTGTGTGTAATAAATTACCTGCTATATCAACTAAATCATGTTTCCAAAAAAGGATTTAGAAGTATAATTTCAAAATAACCTATATGGAGCAGGGAAGTGTATATAAGATTAGTTTATTTCTCAGTTGTAAAATGTAATAATACAACATAGAATATTGATTTATTCTGTGGGGAACGCCTTCTGTGACTGCTTCAGTCCCACTCTATTTCAGATGCCTCGCGGTGCACCAGCACTATACACAATCTGGACTTTGTATTTATTTAAAAGATTGGATTTTTGATCAATAGATGTTAGGAGGATAATACAGTACATGCTACAATGTGCTCACTGACCAAGTAAATTACACTATTATCAGTACTTGAAGTGGAAAAAAATAAGTGCCAGTACGTCTCTTATTCACATGTTGTGTATCGGCCGGTATCAGCAATCTCTTGTGACGTATTCCTATTTATTCATTATTTCTATCAGCATGTTAATACTCAATCATAATCAATTGTGATTTTATTGCTATTATTTTATTTGGGCTATGCATCTTCTATAGTAGGCCTATAATACTCCAATAATATTCCAACTGGAACATTTTAGGGTTAAGGTGGTGTATTTGTATATTTACCCAGCGTGTTAATAGTTAAAGTGCTTTCCGGTGTTATTTGTAGCCTATAGTAGGGCATCATTCAGGTCAGCAGTGTCCTAGTCAGGATGTGCCTACATATTATGCAGCAAGACAAAGAGATGTATTCTGAATTTCAGTGAATAAAAAATACTAGGAGATATTGGGTTTTGGAGGTTTTTGACTTAAAACTATGCAATTTTACATAATTTTGGATCAATCTATTACTAGTTAAATGATCAGCCTTTGTCTGAACATTTAATTCTTCTGTAAATGTTTGCCCTAAAATAGCAGATTCAGAAAACTTTTAAATAATGTTTCTTTAATTATAATTGTTTACAAATAAAAAAAAGTTATGACGAACAGTTCATTAATTACTTTACAAAAAGGACGTGAACATTGTATTGATAAATTACAGGACCCTCGTTCTCAACCACTCAGACCCACAGGACTGCACCCCCTGCACACTCATATGACATATCCGGTTCTGCCAGCTTCCTGCTAGCTCTATGCGGCTGTAATAATGGATATATTGGCAGTAATTCATCACTTTTATTATCTTATAATACACCCATGCGCTGTATGCTGTAAGCCTGTATCGTGGTGGATGTATTAACGTCCATGTTCCCAAACAACCGGCTATCGGCCAGTAGCTAGTAGTGCTAGTAGCATGACATAAACAGAATTTTATGTAGTTGTAGGCTATTTATTAACATTTTGGAGGTCTTTGACATGAAAAAGTTTGAGATTGCTCTCAAAATCTGTGTGCTGGATTTTCCTAACTTCCATTTATGTCCATCGCTCACTTTATGCGCCTCTTGGAAGCGGCCGAGCAAAAAAGTTTAATAAATAAATAAATAAGTAAGTCAATAGTTATAATATTTATTTTGTTCAACACAGGCCATTTCGATAGACACATTAAAATTATGACAATAGAATAGAAATAAATCAGTTTTCATTTTGTACAGCACTTTGTAGGCGGACGTTTAACTGGCGTCATTATGGTAGTCGACTCGATTACAGTTCAAAATGGCGGAGGTGTAGGTCTACTGCTATGGAATGCAATGGAACGTGTAATTGACTTTCACTTCTTAGCAATATACATTCTTTGGTCCAGATGCCCTCGACATAGTTTTTATGTTCATATGGCTTATGAGGCGCGGCGCCAAAACGATGGCGCTGCGCCATTATGAATCGCCATTATAAATCTCCCAGAGAACCTGATATGGAGAGGGCAGAGAAGAGTACCGGCAGCTTGAGAGAAGTTCCGGTACGCAAGAAAAAGTTCCGGTACGCCAAGGAGTAAAATGAAGAAGTGCTGGTACTGCGTACCGGTGAGTATACCGGCCCACTTCGAGCACTGACTATTATCATACAGACTTTATCTCTACAGACACAAATATCTGCCATTCTAGAAGCTCCACCTGGAATTGATGGGCATATTGTGATTTAGTTCTTCCATTCTTGCTTTTCTCTTCCTGAGATATGCTTTGCCAAAATTATCTGTCTTCCTCTCCCCAGCACCAAGTCCCTCTGGATACTGACAGCTGCCTGAATTACAACGGTGGCAATGTGAGTAATGAACCAACTGAAATCTCATCATAGAGAGCGACTTTGAGCAGCCCCTCTGACCTTAACCCCAGCCCCTGAGCCGCGCCAAATGAGCTTTTCATTTACTATTCAGAAATCAGAATGAGGCGTGTTGCAGGCACCGAGGTGCTCTGAAGAACTGTACTGCATGCAAACATGGTTTTGCAATCCTTAAGCTCAACAAATCAGCAATTCTGTTCCAGGCTTATTTGCATACAACAGTCACATATTCTGCCTATGTGCACGGCGTGAAAGTACAAGCAGCCCTGTTTGATGCTCATGAACTTAAACTCAGTTTAAACTGACGTTGGAGACATGCTTTCATGTATATCTTTTTTTGGATTTCTGTGAAGCAAAACATGTTATTATTTAATGGCCAATGCTTTGATCTGGCTAATGTATAATGCACCGGTATTAAAGGCCAAGTTTAGCAGAGATGATTAGAGTTAAAAAACATCATTAAATTCTGTCTTTGATTGAAAATGACACATTTTAAGATAACAGGTGCCCTGAAGAAAATGCCAAAGAGAATGTCAATCAGCGTGAAATATGATATTGTTTGTGGTCCGTACAAGTGGAAACGATTCGGTTAAAAATCCTCTGATGAGACAACCTGTCTCCTAAAAATTACGTTCCCATACAACTAAACTGCATTCTCAATTACGTTTTGAGGGAAACATATTTAATTGTGATTAATCGCAAATTAATCACATTTTTTATCTGTTCAAAATGTACCTTTGAGATTTGTCAAATATATAATACTCTTATCAACATGGGAGTGGGCAAATAGGCTTGTTTTATGCAAATGTATGTTTATCTTTATTATTGGAAATCAATTAACAACACAAAACAATGACAAATAGTGTCCAGAAATCCTCATAGGTACTGCATTTAGTATAAAGAATATGCTCAAATCATAAAATGGCAAACTGCAGCCCAACAGGCAACAACAGCTGTCAGTGTGTCAGTGTGCTGACTTGACTATGACTTGCCCCAAACTGCATGTGATTATCATAAAGTGGGCATGTCTGTAAAGGGGAGACTCGTGGGTACCCAAAGAACCCATTTTCATTCACATATCTTGAGATCAGAGGTCAAGGGACCCCTTCGGAGACGGCCATGCCAGTTTTTCCTTGCCAAAATTTAGTGCAAGTTTGGAGCATTATTTAGCCTCCTTCGCAATGAGCTAGTATGAGATGGTTGGTTCCAATGATTCATTACGTTTTCTAATTTCATAGGATGCCAGAATCATCTTATTCACTCTAGCTTTAAAACTGAGCCTGCTACAACCTCCCGAAGATGGATTGTGTTAATGTGTTCAAAAAATGTGTGGCGTTAAAACGAATTTGCATTAACATATTATTATAGCGTTAACTTTGACAACCCTAATACAAATATTGATTATAGCTGCTTTAAATCTGGCTGACCCCTTCAATACTAATAACCAAGAGGACAAACTATTCATCTGAAAATCTTATGTCTTATATTTTATGTCCTTTATGTGCATTATTATCACTGCAGCTGAACTCACTCTGCAAAAAAGAATCTGAGTAATCTTCACAGCACTTTGGTGCATTAAAGGTCAGGAGGTACTGAGGTTAAAACTGCGATTATCCTCTATTGTCCCATTCTTTCATGTTTTGTTTGTCTCTTGTGTAATGAAGCATCTTTATTTCGGTCAGGTATCCTACCCGTTAATGTCATAACAGCAGGTGCGTGGCGGCGCGTCCTTACTCCAATAAGGAGGAAACCAAAGGCTTCAAATCTCACAACTGGCCTGGCACCTTGTCTAACAATGAACGCTGGGAGGCTGCCTGCCACTAGCTGAATGTTTATCCCAGAGAAAAAACTGCTGAGCTTATTTATTTGAAAACAGGTCAATTCTTGTCTGTTATGCTTAAGATGCAGTCTTTAAGACAGGCGCCGGCGGTGAGACACAATAACAAGAACACCATCACAAACAGCCTCAAACATTACTAACAGAATCTTTTTACGGCGCATTATAAGCTTCACACATGGGGTGTTTATTGCAGAGTAATGTAAGTATTGTTGCCGTCCCATATCATAAAAATTTTGCTATTGTGTCCATCTCCCTCCATGCGGCTACGAAAATGAGTCAGACTGAATGGAATGATTCAGATCTCATGAGTCAACTCTCATCTTCATGTTTTGCTACCTGAAGCACGTAGCTGTCTTATCTGCAAAGTTGTTTACTTATTCAAGTACTGACTGACGCCTGCAGGCATACAGAGGAAAAGATTATGAGGAATTAACACTTTTTAAAGAACAGTCTGCGTAGACCTTGTTGGCTTCAGTCGTTGTGCTTGAAGATGTAATGTAGACAGAAAGCAACTGCCACTATGTTAACATACAAAGAATTATTACATCTCAAGGCTCACGTCTCTCCACTATAAAGTCATACAGCAATGTCTTATCAAAGTGGAAGAGGGATGAGGGACAGATATGATTTTTTAAGCAAAGGGCCTATATGTAGGTCTCTTTGGCATCAACACCTGTCTCCATTCTAGCACAATGATAATGGGGGCAGATTTACCTCTTAAATTCACAGTCATTTTTTAAACAATAGGTTTTAAAGGTCCACTGTGTAACATTTTAGGGGATCTTTTTTCAGAAATGGAATATAATATTTATAATTCTGTTTTTATTAGTGTATAATCACTTGTGGTTTTTGTTAGCTTAGAATGAGCCCTTCTTATCTACATAGGGAGAGGGTCCTCTTCACGGAGTCCACCATGTTGTTCGGCCATGTTTCTACAGTAGACCAGAACGGACAAACCAAACACTGGCTCTAGAGAGAGCCTTTGGTGTTTATATGTTACCTGAAGGCCACCGTAGTTCTCCGACACGTTTGTGAAACTGCGGTAACGTGACCCGCAGAGTGTAAAACCATGGTAGCGCAACCGCCGTCTGACTTCCGTTGCTCCTAAAGTAGTGTTCTTGTGCTAAGGATGGCCTCTGAGCGAGACATTACTACGGTTTTGCACTCGGCGGCTCACGTTAATGCAGTCTTGGAAAGGGAGGAGTGAGCAGAGGGGTACTCCGTTGGTTGCAATCTGCAACCACACCACTAGATGCCTCTGAATCCTACACACAGTACCTTTAAGTTTCGCACAGACGTAAACAAAAGCATCCTTCTAATTTCCAGCCAACAGCTGAGCTGAAACTGTCCTTAGCAGGTTTTATCAGCTCTAGCTAGCTAGCGTGCTAATGCTACCACTAAAACTCTTATTCGTTCTAACTAGAGCTGTCAAAGTTAACGCGATAATAACACGTTAATGCAAATTTGTTTTAACACTACTAGTTTCTTTAACGCATTAATGCAACTTGCGATTTTTAGTTTGTAGCGGGCTCATTTTTAAAGCTAGAGTGAAGATACTGGTATCATATGAAACTAGAAAACCTAAGGAATCCATTGGTACCAATCATTATGATTTGAGCATATTTTTTGATATTTTGGGTTGTTAATTGATTTCCAATAATAAATATAGACATACATTTGCATAAAGCAAGCATATTTGCCCACTCCTATGTTGATAAGAGTATTAAATACCTGACAAATCTCCCTTTAAGGCACATTTTGAATAGATAATGGATTTAAATCTATAGCTGTAATTGTTATGTCTCATATGTTGGAAAATGTGCACCTACTGAAATATGTGTCTGTGATAACATTTGGCTGCCGATTCCAGGGCAGGCTGTTAAGTTAGCATTGATAAATTTGGCCCTCCGGCTGCTGTCTGTGGTGTTGATCTAAGGCTGGTTTGCAGTATTGGAGTTGCATGGTGAGCCTCTCCATGGTGGCATAGCAATTGGAGTGGTTGTGTGTGTGCGCATGATTGGGTACTTGTGTTAGGGGCAAGGGCCCAAGTAAAAGATTTGCCCCTGGGCCAATCACAATTATGTTACGCTGCTGGTAGGTAGTAAGCTACAGGAGGTAGCCGGGCATGCTAACGTTTGAAGCTTATGTTAGATAAACTCAATGACCAATCCATTCCTTACAAGTTTGTTGTGGTGTATTTGGTTTTGGAAAGGCTAGAAAAAAGACACCGCCCCCCAAACTCTTTAAATATCGAGCATAGTGCTTCTTAGAGTCACGTTGCGTACAGCGTTTCAGTGTAGGAATCCACAACTTGACAGGCCCTAATTACAGTTACTGAGCTGTGATTGGACCATTGCTGTTCAGGGACGAGGTTTAGCAAATGGTTCCAATGTTTATTTATTTAGATGTAAAGACAAACATCTGTTTCAATGTAAAGCACAAAAAGTGCTTTGCCATGTCTGCATTTTTACTTTAGTGCTCTTTAAATAAAATACGATTTTCTTGCAGCTTACATGAAGGTTTTAGATATGCATGACTTTGTCGATGTTTTGTAAAGCTATGAGAGCAGAGCTGCACAGTACTAATACAGCATGCAGTACCTACCCACTGTGCAAATCCACAATGTAATACGGCACATGCTCCTGCATGTGTTTTTTAAAAACAGCGGGTATTGTGGACACCTTTTACCACACCTGGGATGAATGTGTTTTTTTCTATTAGACTCATGTTTTGCTTTACTCGTATTGATGCTGAGTTATAATTCAGTTATGTGTCCCACCGGGTGAAATCAAAATGAACGGTGCTCTGCATCTCAAACCAAGTGCTGGAAACAATCTGCGTAAAGTGCTACACTGTTTAGAGACAATATATTCAATCACACCTCGATATTGTCCTCTGAAATGCCACTAGAAAGGTCAGATTTAAGTTTAAAATTCAACACAGCACACCTGCCACCATATAGCTTTGAGGACAGTAGAAACTCGTGTCACTGAAATCCTCTTTTCTGCAGCAGCGTTTTTCCCCCCACAGCTACACGACCATAAAACCACAGAGTGTAAAGTTCTCAGGATGACCTTCTGTTTGCTGTCTAATGAAATTCATGTAAAGTCGAGAGATATGCAGTTTACTTAAAATGACTTTCTTGCCGGATCTTTCTTATCTCGTAAACAGTCAATCTGACAGCATGAACACACCCGGGAACAGATCAAGCTGCAGTGGCAGATAATCTCCTCGCAAATGATTTTAGGATCAGATTCATTAATATAGGGTATTATTGCTTTTCCAAGATACAACACAAACATCAGAGAACATGGTTCAACACATTTACCGCCACTTTAATTCCAAAGAAATACAACATGTTAGATAAAAGGCCATTAGAAACCTCTGTTCGGCCATTAATGGCACCATGTAACAATTACTTATGACACGGTTTGCATGTCTTTTTTTATTCAAAATGTTTGACAGGTTTGTTATTCATGGAAGTGTAGCACCACAGTATACTGTATCTTGCACCAATGACTGGTGGCTTAATCAGTTAGAACCATGGTATGATATAATTATTAGGCTGTCAGTCGATTAAAATATTTAATCACGATTAATCGCATGATTGTCCGTAGTTAATCGCGTTTAATCACAAGTTAATTACATATTTTGTATCTGTTCAAAATGAACCTTAAAGAGAGATTTGTCAAATATTTAGCACTCTTATCAACATGGGAGTGGACAAATATGCTTGCTTTATGCAAATTATTGGAAATCAATTAACAACACAAAACAATGACAAATATTGTCCAGAAACCCTCACAGGTACTGCATTTAGCATAAAAAATATGCTCAAATCATAACATGGCAAATTCAAGCCCAACAGGCAACAACAACTGTCAGTGTGTCAGTGTGCTGACTTGACTATGATTTGCCCAAAAACTGCATGTGATTATCATAAAGTGGGCATGTCTGTAAAGGGGAGACTCATGGGTACCCATAGAACCCATTTTCATTCACATATCTTGAGGTCAGAGGTCAAGAGTCCCCTTTGAAAATGGCCATGCCAGTCTTTCCTTGCCAAAATTCAGCATAAGTTTGGAACGTTATTTTGGAGCGTTAACTTTGACAGCCCTAATAATTATACATAGGTTTTTGTATTTAGTTATTATTTCTGAACAATTATAAAGAGCAAAAGCGTAGCATTTATAGTGGTGACACAATTTCATGGATAACCAGCATTCAT
>CAKALU010058653.1:0-34767 GCA_916700995.1 Hozukius guyotensis
TATGGAGTTATGGCAGTTATGGAAGGCCCCCCCTTCCATAACTACATGGACTAGATGCACTTTATTTGTTGGACTACATGCACTTTAACCTGACTGCAATTGCACTTTGAACTGCATTTGTTTATGATATTGCACATGCCGACTGATTATACTATTTATTATGTATTTAATTATTTATTATAATCATTGTCTTTTACATTGTTTTAGATTGACTACTTACTTTTACTGCCCTTTATGACAGTTTGCACATACGACACTGGTCACTAACCTCATTGCTGTCTTTATACAGTACCCTCTATTTATAGACTGTCTTTTAATGCATTGTGTATGTGATGGGGAGTTGCAAACTCAATTTCGTTGTACCTGTACAATGAAAATAAAGGAAATCTAATCTAATCTAATCTAATCTAACGGCTTCTCATCCAACACCCGGCAAGAGAGCCAATGCATGTATTTCCCAGAATGTCAAACTACTTCCTTAAAAATATTAGGGGTGACCAAGAAAAGTTGACTATTTGACGATTGGATCTAAGGAGCCTGATTTGACTCAGATCTCACAGTCAAATCGTTGCAGTGGCAGAAAAATGTGGTTATGAAACAAAAGGATCATTCCATTCGGGCTATATGGGGGTGCTGAATGTCTGAATTTACATAGAATTTCTTGGGATCTCCCAATAAACCATGATATATGGCCTATTTTGGTACAAATATCAGCCTCTTAATAATACTGTTAAAACAAATTTCAAAATGTGCTTTCAATCAATCTCCCTAATGGGCATGAAAAAAGCACCATAAGTTGCACCATCCAAAATTTGCGGGACCATCGGAGCAGCATCTTGGCGATATCCTCAGAAAGCTAAGCGCTAAGCTAAGCTAACAGGCTACAGCTATCAATCCTCTCATCTAACTTGACAACAAAGCAAAGCACATTTCTCAAACTGCTCTTCAATGGTGTTTGTGTACTTTACCTTCTGCTCAGACAATGACAAATGTACCCAACCCTCTGAGTCCCACTGTGCTGTTTAATAGGCGTAAGCATCTCATGATTGCCTACAAATTGCTTTCTATCATTTAATATTTGTAATAATTGCATTAATTAGTAATATGATATCATTCCTGCGGCGTGTAAAAGTGTGTGTGCATATGCAATGTGTATGTCCGTGTGAGTGTGTGTGGAAGTTAATGGTGCTTGTTTTTATTTTGTCATTGTTTGCGAGATGGAGGTGAAACCAATTCCAGATAATTGGAATCAGTAATTGAAATTTATGTTGCCACTTATATTACCCTCTCCAATTTTTTATTGGGCTAATAAGAGGAATAGATGGGTGCTCTAAGTTTGAAAGTGAAAAAACATTAAATGATATAAAGTGAAAGCAGAAAAACACGCTAAATAATACAACAAATCCATTCATTACGCTCTTGTGTGTTTTTTATTGGGGGGGAAAATCCAATATCTCATTTCTCATATCCTGCTGCGTGGCCTTTGAAGCTTTTGTAATTGAGAAACAGTCTAATTCTTTCACAGCTTTGAAGAGTTTACAACAAACTGAACAGGTTATCTGAGGTTTCCTTATGCAATCTATTGTTTAATCATTTGCAAAATATGACTTCAAAGAAAACATTCTCTCTTAAGGTATACCAGAAGTAAGTATTTTTCTATAATGTGCATAAAAAGATAACGGTGAATACAAAAGGTGGACGAGATGTGTTTCGAGGTGACCTCCAGTGTTCATCTGACCTCTTGTGACTCCCAGTTTATGACCTGTGAAAGGACACAAAGGCTTCTGACCAAAGTCATAAATCCATATTAGACACTGTGAAGGGGATAATTGGAGCAACCCCATTATTTATTATTGAAGGTTTTTTGAGATGCTATACATTTTATATTTGCCAGTTGCTATATGTGGAGGACAAATTGCTTTTGCATTGACATGCATTAGCAGTGGTGGAGTTTAAAGACCCTGAAAACCCATTTTCTTAATCACTCTCTCACTATGAGCAATGGAGTCCAACATGACCAGAAAAAAATCTGCCAAAGTTTGAACAGTTTTGGTTATTTTACATGAAAAATTCTGTATTTCTATTTTGTTTTGTCACTGGTTTCAAGTGGGCGTGGCTCAGCTGGAAACAGGTGATGTCAGGTCGTACTTCCGTGCACCAATCAGTTTAGCAACATTTAAGTCAATGTGATGACAATTGTGCAGCACTGTTTACTAAAAATTACGTTCTCATACATCTAAATTGCATTCTTATTTACGTTTGGAAGGAAACATATTTTGTCGCGGATTACGTTTGTCTTTTACGTATCACAAATCCCTCTGTAAGTCTGCGAGCGGCCGCAGGGAGTGATGTAGCACAACGAGCGATGCGCAGAGCAGGTGATGTAGTATATCGAGCAACTGTGAATGAAAGTTACGTTGAATAAAAAACATTATTAAAGTCCACTACTGGTGAACGGGTGGAGGTGGATGGGTCCAACAAAATGTCCCCCAGGAGACTGGTGTTCGTGTCCCGTGTGAAACATAGTCAATTGTTCCGCTTTTGTTGTGTTTTTAAGTCATTTTAAGCCGAACCATGACGTTTTTTTTATTAAACTTAACCAAATAGTTTTGTTGCCTGAACCTAACTAAGTAGTTCTGTTGTGTTTTTGTTTTGTTTTATTTCAATTTACAACATTAATCACATGTTTAAAACTGTTTAAAACTGCAACCATAATCCGGGAGAAAATAAGTTTCCCTCCAAACGTATTTTGTTATGCAGTGTAGTTGTGTGGGAACTAGGGCTGTCAAAGTTAACACGATAATAACGCATTATCGCAAAGTTGTTTTAACGCCACTAATTTCTTTAACACAATAACGCAATAGATCTTTTGGAGGTTGTAGCGAGCTCAATTTTAGAGCTTGTTGCGAAGGAGGTTAAATAACGCTCGAAACTTCAAACTATGTGAATGTAAATGGGTTCTATGGGTACCCACGAGTCTCCCCTTTCCAGACATGCCCACGTTATGATAATCACATACAGTTTGAGGCAAGTCATAGTCAAGTCAGCACACTGACAAACTGGCAGCTGTTGTTGCTTGTTGGGCTGCAGTTTGCCATGTTATGATTTGACCATATTTTTTATGCTAAATGCAGTACCTGTGAGGGTTTCTGGACAATATTTGTCATTGTTTTGTGTTGGTAATTGATTTCCAATAATAAATATATACATACATTTACATAAAGCAAGCATATTTGCCCACTCCCATGTTGATAAGAGTATTAAATATTTGACAAATCTCCTTTTAAGGTACATTTTGAACAGATCAAAAAATGTGTGATTAATTTGCGATTTAATCGTTTGACAGCTCTAATGGGAATGTAATTTTGTGAGGGACAGGGTTGCAATTGTGGGGTTGTTTGCTTGTTCTTTCAATCAAATGTGATGGAACCCCACCCACACAGTTAACAGTGTTGAACTCTTAATAATAATAATTACTGTGAGGATGTTTTATCAAAACTTTTGGTCTCATTGTTGCTTATTTAGTCATGAATATTTACTTTCTTAGAGAACTTCTTAAGATTTGCACCAAAAGATTTCAGCTCTGGCGCACTAAGGTGCAAAAATAATCTCTCAAACAGCATCTTTCCCACAGCTCTCATATAGTTTTGACCGATTGTCATGGAACCTATTTTCTCCACTCCCAATATGTAAGTTACTTGAGTTAATGTTGGTTTGTATGCTGAGAGGAAGGTGCACATTCGTCTCAGGTGCACCTTGGTTTGAAAATGAAGGGCGATTGATGCCACCTGGCTTAGAGTGGCACTAATTCCAGAGATCCTCCCTGATTGGCCACAGAAAGCAGGTGACAGGGTATAAAAGCTCTTGGAAGGCAGCAAACTGGTTGGTCTCTTTGTTCCTCACTCTCCAGGGAGAATGGAGGAAGGCCAGTGTTTTGTGTACCGGAAGGTTTTTTCCTCATAAATTGTCTGCAGAGAACCCTAACTGATAAACCAAATTAAATGTTTTTCCTTTCTGTGGCCGGTCTGAAAAAAAAAATCTGTTTTTCTGGGAAAATCAATGCCTGCATGCTGGTCCATTCTCCCCCACTCACACTATACCAACCATCCTCAAGCACAACACTGATGTTAGCGATGAAGAGAGAATATGCACAAGCCAGCAGGCTGCCCATACATTACAGTCACTCCAACTCCAAATTATGAGGAAATCTCGAGAAGTGTTTCTGGCACAAATCACTTGTTGACGACAGCTAAAGTTTTGTGCTACAACACTGGCAGGGTGTCATCTCATGTAGCCTTGTTTTTTTTTATTGTCCACACAGTCTGGGAGCAGGATAATTGTCATGCATTGGAAGCCGGGGAGCATGACGGGCATGGATAGACAGGGAGACACACCATATACTTGATACTGACAGAGCTACTGCTATTTGTCTCAACCAGAGCGGGCCAAGCCAACCCTGTCTTTTCATCAATCAATGGATTTTTCATCTGTCCATCTTTCTTTCTTACCGTCTTGCCCCTTTTTTTTTTCCTTTTTATACACCACTTTTTATGTCTCCTCTTATCATATCTCTTTTCTGCACTTCATACCAATATACTTTTCCTTTTATAGTCTCCATACACACCACCCACAGGCTATTATGTGAACCATACTGGTCAGTAAGGTTGTTAAGTGCATCGTATAACCTTCAAAATCAAGATTTTAATGGTCAAGCCATCTGCTATTGCACTAATCCTTTGTTCAGATTCATATATGGTACCACAATACAGAACACAGGGTGGGATCACTATACAGAGTTACAGAGAGGAAACGGCATGATTACCTTTTAATAGATTTGTAGCCATTAGGTGTTTCATTACAGAAGTAGATTTACTCTATATGTATGCTAAGAAATGTATTTTTGAAAAATACAATGTAGAAGACACAGTTACAGTTTTGGCATCTGATGTTTTTTTCAAAACACCTATAGGCTAGTATTAGAGAACAGAATGCAACGTCTAATGCATTATTTAACCATATATTTACAAGAGCATAATGTGCACTCTAAGTAAGATGTTTACTTCAAAGACATGTAAGAAGTGAACATAGTAACCCCCACTGGTTTGTGGACTGCCGTTTTGAAACCTCTAGTTCGGCATTTTAGCTGTCACCATCTTGGTTTCTTTGCAACCAGAAGTGACACGAGAGGGTGGAGCTAAGCACTACCGAACGTTGAGTAAGACATTTTAAGGCGACCAAAATGTTACAATTAACTTTCATGAACTGAAAACACACCTTAAAGGGTTAAAGTTGTAAGACAAAAACATAGACAACTCCCAGACCGGACAACGCTGTTGTAGCGACCCGTCAATCACAAGGTAGCCACGCCCTAAAGCATCCCATGCTTTATGGTCTATTTGACTCTAAATGGGACCATAATTTGCTAAATGAACATCATGCTGTATTAAAGAAGACTTGAAACTAGCGATTGAGACCATAAACTCATGTTTACTCAAGAGTGAACTTGAGAGATACTCAAAAGTGTAGACGTATAAAGATTATTTCTTACAGTTGAATCCACCAGTGGTGTTTTGAAGCCACGAGTTCGGCATTTTGACCATCACCATCTTGGTTTTTGGCCGTCGCCATCTTGTTTTTTTGCAACCAGAAGTGACACGAGAGGGTGGAGCTAAGTACCACTGAACGCTGAATAGGATATTTTTAGGCGACCAAAGTGTTAAAGGGTTAAAGTTTTAAGACCAAAACACGGACAACTCCCAGACCGGACAATGCTGTGGTAGCGACCCGTCAATCACAAGGTAGCCACGCCCTAAAGCATCCCCTGCTTTATGGTCTATTTGACTCTAAATGGGACCATAATTTACTAAATGAACATCATGCCGTATTGAAGAAGACTTGAAACTAGCGATTGAAACCATAAACTCATGTTTACAATGTTTACTGAGGAAATAAATCAAGTGAGAAGTAGGCTCATTTTCTCATAGACTTCTATACAATCTGACTTCTTTTTGCAACCAGAGGAGTTGCCCCCTGCTGGCTATTAGAAAGAATGCAAGTTTAAGGCTCTTCCGCATTGGCTTCACTTTTCAGACTCGGAGGTTGCCCACAAGAGTCTCTCTCGTATTATTTTTTCACTCATACTTGCTCTGTTATTTAGTGAGATATATGATGCAACTCACACTATGTGAATATCTTCGGCAAAGCCACAGCGGCAGGATGACATTACTGCATATTAAAATCATGAGGATCTGGTTACAGCTCTACGCTCAGGTCACAATGACATAATATTTAATCAAGGAAAATGATATTGCAGGCATTCTGTTATTTTTGCTGTATGATATGACATCTCATGGTACATGTCGCATGCTTTCACGTTTCATTCACTGGTTTTCAATTCAGTTTCATTTGTGGACATTCTTTCTCTCTGTTTGTGTGTGTTATGAGGCTGCAACGGTTTCCTAAGCAAGAGACGGATGGATGGATGGATGACAAATACTGAAAAATCCTCAGAAAATTAGATGTAGTGATGAAAACATAATGGCTGGGGAGGCAAAGAGACCTGACCACTGTAGAAGTGGCCCATTAAATGCACCTAATATTTTGCCATTAGGACCTATTACATCGAGCCATGACTATGTTTGGCATGATTGGATGCCGGGACCTTTAATAGACCTCTTCGTATTTTTATCCCACAAGCTCTAAAAGCTTTGAGTGGTCTTGGTTGCCACTGCAGCACTTGAAGACACTCATGGATGCCGCGAGCCCAGACCGAGCTGAAATTATCATAAAACCCAAACATGGCCTCTCGGATCAAGTAACCACACAAAAATAACGTGGAACCTCAGCAATGAGGTCGGACCAAGTTTAGAATTTCTTATCTGGGTGCTTCAAACAGTTTTTTAATTACCTATAATGCTCGCACAGGTATTGCTATATTTTCTCTCTTATCTGTGTTAAACCTCATATAAAAAGTATGAGAATCAAAATCAATCAAAAAGCAATTTCTCCCTGCGGTAATACGTGGTAATATCTGGAGTGAAAGGGGCGAGATGAGTCAGAGCTAGTTCAAATATTCCTTTACACACACATGCTGTGCTACAGCTGCACTGCGAAAAAGCAATGTCAAATATGTCTGGATGTGTTAGCAGCAAGCACACTTCTAGAGTTCCTGTACTCGACTGAACTGTATAGAACATATAGGGGAAAAAACGTACTGCATTGCACAACTATTGCTCCAACACAGTAGAGTTGTATGAAATGGAAAAACACAGTAATAATAAATCCAAGAGTGATGGCTGATGAGAGGTTTGAGTCTGTAGAGAGCTGTTGAATCAGAGACCAGGAGCTATTTACCATTCTGGTAGTTTTACCCAAGATACTGTGTGAGGACAACCTCAGGGCTAAACTCCAACTTTTTTGAAGTAACAGAACTCTTTTTTCCTCAAACATTTCACCTGGTGAGTTTGTTTTCACAGAGAAGAAAGAAACACTGGAAAGAAAGAATGAAAGGTTGAGTGGTGCCTTTTGAACTCTGACACCTTTTGTGACCTTGTGGCACACTGGATCCACTAAACAAGCTTCCCTCTCATGAGATTAAGCCTCTTAACCATTTTGATCTTTTTGACCGAAGAGGAGCCCCACTGGGACACAGGGTGACCCTAACATGCCCCTTATGCTCCGTTCTGATGAATTGACCACTAAAGGTCAACAAAAGGAGAAAGTGCTACTGAGAGAGCTACAGATTCAACTGACCAAACTGAGAGCATTTACCAAACACATGATCACAGGATCTTTTATAGTTTATAGTGCTTCATGAGGTCTGACGCAACAGTTAGAGACAAATGCAACCAGAGTAAAGGTCTGTACACACGACTACAGATGAAAATTAGCCTTTTTTGTTAACTCGGGCATATTTTCAGAAATGTTATTAATATGCACTGTCCCTTTCAAATAAAATAATAAACTAAAAAAAAAAAACTAAACGACATGAAAATGCCTTTGTCAAGGCTGAAAGAAAAGTTTGCGATCTTGGTTTGGACTACTGAGCCTCCAAGTTGTTGTTTATAATCATCATAAATATAGGTGCAACTCAACCCGTTCTGCACAACGTGATTGGTTGATGCCTTTATTCGCAGTGTGAAAAAATCTTGTGCCGTAATATTTGCGTTCTGTACGAAAGTATTCATGAAAAAAAACTAAAAACACTATATTGATGTGTGAATTAATCGCACAAAAAAACCTCCCCGGGTGTGTAAAGGCCTTTCAGGTGTGACTTTTTCAAAAAATCAAGTTTGAAGAAATTTAACACTAGAACCGCCAACAGGTAAAATTTAACCGCGGCTGTTTTTTAGATTGTATGTCACTTTGTTTCAATAAAATATTCAAGTCCCCCAGTCTGTGATTTTTCCTAAAAGTGCATTATGCAGCACCCCCTATTATTAAAAATTGTAAAGATAAAGGCCGATTTTTAAAGAAATGGCCATTTATACCTATAATCAACTAAAATACTTATATATGTTGCTATGGCAACGCCTTTTGTCGACTACTGTGCGTAATACAGCTGCATCGTGAGTCATAGCCAAACCTTCTATATGGACAAGAGTAAGAGATTTATGAATGGTCATCAGGCCTTTGACTTGCTCAATGCATTGAGTAAAGAAGATGGTGTGGAGGCTTCAGGACTGAGTGATGTGTCCTGGGTTGATTGTAACTGTTGTTATGAGTGGCATAAAAGCACTGTTTCATTGCATTTTACAACCCTGTATTGTAGAATGATGAATAGATGAATCTAGTACCTTGAAAATCAACGCATTCTAATAGCTTTTACCCGTTGGCGGTTTTCGGTATACAACGACGCCTGGTGGTTTGAAGAAATTCAAAAACAACCCATGTAGCCTAATTTTAAAATACATTGTAGAATTAACGTAGGCAGTTGTGTTGCTAAATTAGCAAACAAACTAACCTTTATCTACAATTTTTCCATCTATGGTGTCAAATCCTCACATTATTTCTTATATGGTTTGTTGTCTTGTTTAGCATTACTCACTATATTTTTCTCTAGTTTCCATTAGAAAAGAGAACAACAATAGCCTAGCTTACTGACAAG
Organism: Hozukius guyotensis; assembly: GCA_916700995.1. Lineage (NCBI taxonomy): Eukaryota > Metazoa > Chordata > Actinopteri > Perciformes > Sebastidae > Hozukius > Hozukius guyotensis. Next base: position 9,107 of record CAKALU010058653.1, read on the forward strand.
TCAAAAGGGCATAAGCATTAGCCTATAAGACAATGCCTGTAAACATTGAATTGCATTTTTAATGTGAACATAATTACAGATCGAATATTTATTTTTCCCTCACTTTCTCTCTAAACCAGAGGGACTTTGGTTACAAAGACGTCAACACCGTGCAGAGATATACAGTATCCAATGAAGAAAAGCCTTATCCATTGTGTTTATGTATGTGACCCTCTGCCACCAACCTCCTGCTAAGATGACAAAATAAGTTACGGTGCTTCTCAAACAGTGTTTGTCAGATGTGTTTTATTATTGCCAGAATAGTCTTTGTGCGGGTTACTTTCACTCCTACGACCCTGACTTTCAGTCAAGTACAACAACATCGAGAAAACCTTGTTCATTTCGGTCTGCCATCAATATACGACACACTGTCCAAACACGCTTGACATCGCCTCTTTGTCATGTTTGTGGTCAGCGGAGAACTCCCAGGTCAAATCAAACCAAAATGATTTGGCTTTTCTGTGGAGGCAGCAGAAGAAGAAGAAGAAGAAGAAGTGTGTTGATTCATCTGTGCACACACACACACATACACACAGGTAGGCTACACACATCATTATAGCATGGCTCCACCATATGAGGCTATTTCAGTGACAGATCTTCGCTTAGTGCTCCTCTGTCATCAGCTCTGTCATATTGCACGGTTGCTATGACAACCCCCGGCATGATGTCAAGTCAAGCGAGGGAGGTAACAAATAAGGCCCAAGTGCCAGGCACCCTACTATTTTTAAATGAGATTGATTTGATTAAAACATATGGCACATACTGAGCACGCAGGTGCATTAATTCATGAATATGTGACAAGTCCAATCATATCTGACAGGCTGATATGGCTTTAACAAGCAGCTAAATTGCTGTGAAAAGCCTTTGACAGCATTATGACTTTCACCATTGGTATGTACCAATAAAAACCTCCACTCTGACCTTCTTCTCCCTTGTCCCTTTGGCTGTAAAAAGAATGGCTTGATATTGGATCATAAACAACTGACAAGGCTACCGCTGGATTAGAAAAACAAGAGATTTTATAAGGTGAAAAGAGAGCTGTAAACATCACGGCCGAATGTTCTTGTAGCTTTATCCTTGTGAGAGCTCTCGTGTTAAGGCCTGGTCACACTAGTAGCCATGATTTTGGATTGGTCCACCGAGGGGGGAAGTAAATCAGTGGAACTTTTTTTGTGTCTGATTTTGGTGAACTTTGACCTGCGAATTTGCGCCGTTGACAAATAATAGCAAGCCATCTTGAAAGTGGTGTTGACCTTCAAAGGCATCAGAAAGCCAGAGAGTCCAAAATAGCGGAAGCTATCATAGCTTAGGCTTTTAGCTGCACCTGCCACTTTTATTTAACCTCCTCTGTCGGCGTGTCGAAGTGGCACAAATCCATCTTTTGCAGTGTGCAATTTGTGAAAAAGACAAAGAGGGTGATGTTTTTGAAACAATTTTTATTAATGAAAATAAATCACGAAGCCTATAAAGACGATGAAGCTTTTCAGGCAGCTTGGTTAGTAGCACAATATTTTTACACTCTATTGTCTTGTCCTTTTCTCATGCGGACACATAGGGGATTTGATCATAAACAACAAAACACGAGGTTAAATGCTAATTAAACATGGCAGAATTTAATCCCCCTTTCAGTACCATGGATAGCGCCACTCGGCCAGGCGTGCCAAAACACTGTATGTATGAACTTCAATATTTAATAGAAAATAATCACAAAATGCAATAGCACAACGTGCTGTCATCATTAAAATACAGATACAGTATCTGTTGTCGGACACGGTCTGTTTTGATGATGGACTTCTGTCTTCTTCTTCTGCTTTCCTGTGGAGGGGTCATCTGCGGCATGTTGCCCCACTTCCACATTTCTGCAAAGCTCCGGGTGGGCAAGGAAGGAGGCAACCCCTGGTCCATTTACTGAGATGAACAGCAGACCGTTCAGCATGGAGATGTTCATCACATAGCCTAGACGACGTGCCATCTCTATTGTCACACTGTACAAGCACGAGTGCTTACAGTGAAAGTCAATTTCTGATTTTATTGTTGTTTGCACTATAGACTGTTCTGACATTGCAGTCATTTATTTTTTAGATATATTATATAAGGGCCCAGCTCAGGCCCAGCTGGCTAATGAGTTAGCGGTTAGCTTACCAGCTCCAACAGGTCACAAACTTGCTTTGCAAATAGTCGCTACGTCAGGAAGCTTCTATACCAAATATTTCGCTAAGTCACTTGACTTTAGAAGTGAATTCAGTAATTTTCCCTAACCTGCAATTGCTCCTTTAAAGGGCTAGTTTAAGTTATAGCTAGGGTTCAGGTTTGAGTTTTAAATTAAGATCAGGTTAAAAGTACATTGGTGAGGGTTAGGGGGTCAGGGAATGAATGTAGTCAACAAAAGATCCTCACTGAGGCACAAAATTGTGTGTGTATGAGTGTGTGTGTGTTGCCACACCCAGTAGTTCTTGTGAAAAAGGGGTCCTCCACAATCCTCATTAGCATTGTAAAGACTGAGGCCATCTGATCCTTGCATCCCTTTGACCTCCGGGGTCATAACAGAGCTGGTGGCAGAGCTTTGTGTGAGTACCAAACCGTCTGTGTTCAGGCTGCTTTGAACCACGTAGCATGTAGTCTATAATCTATGAAACAACCTATATGTCAATGCCAAACAGATGGTTACTGTTTAGCATTTTATTTGTTACTTACAAAACACAGACCTTGCTAATTTGGTGTTATGCTTTCATGAAATCTGAGAGGTTCATCCTAAAATATAACATCACTTCTGACAAAATCATCACAGGCATGCAAGTGAAACTCTTCCTGTCGCTATTTCATGTTGGTAATTTTGGGCTTTTAGGATCAAAATGTTTTCTTTTTACACATAACTACTATATATTGCAGAACGAAATGAAACCATTCAATTGGACTGTGATGGGCCATCTTCTCCTCGTAAAGCCATTTTTTTTCTCTTTTGTATGGCCATCGTGGGGACAGTAAAATTTTTATTGGTCACTTTTGGCGAAGATTGGGACCAGTAGGGTGCTAAAGGCATGCCCAGTCAATCAAGCAATCAATCACATTTATTTGTGTGTGGATCATTTTGGAGACATCCTGTCTCCAAATATCTGGCAATATTGCGAGCATTAAAAAAAGCAAGCAACGGCAACGGGGAACATTTGTGGACCCAGACGCCCCGTGGCTCTCCAGCAGATGCAACACATAAAATAAAAAGCACTGTCGGGTGGATCGGGTAACAGATCAGCGTGATGCTTGGATTTGTTTATCTGGTGGTTTTATGACAGTCATGATGCAACAACCTGTAAGTTAATTTTCTAAATGATGTCTATCACATTTCTCTATTCCTTTCACCATCCACGTAAAGATGAACTTTCAAGTCAAACTTTACACACATACTACTTACCGACCTACAATCGTAGACTGTATATAAGAAGTGGACGTTGTCAGTCACCCATTGGTATTGTGGACTGATGTTTTGAGGCCTCAAGTCACCATCTTGGTTTTTGTCTGTCACCATCTTGGTTTTTTGCAACCAGAAGTGACACAAGAGGGTGGAGCTAAGTTCAACCACATGCTGGATAAGACATCTTTAGGTGACCAAAAAGGTTATAATTAACTTTCATGAACTGAAAACACACGGACGTAGTCACCGTGACATCACCCATTGGTTTGTGGACTGCCGTTTTGAAGCCTCAAGTTCGTCATTTTTGCTGTCGCCATCTTGGTTTTTTGCAGCCAGTGACACGAGAGGGTGGAGCTAAGTACAACGGAATGCTGAATAAGACGTTTTCATGTGACCATGAAGGTTATAATTAACTGCCATGAACTGAAAACACACTGTGAAAGGGTTAAAGTTGTATGAAGAAAACGCGGGCAACTTCCAGACCGGTCAACGCCGTGGTAGCGACCTGTCAATCACAAGGTAGCCACGCCCTAAAGCATACCAAGCATTATCATTTATTTGACTCTAAATGGGACCATAATTTACTAAATGAACATCATGCTGTGTTGAAGACAACTTGAAACTAGCTATTGAGTCCATAAACTCATGTTTACAATGTTTACTGAGGTAATAAATCAAGTGAGAAGTAGGCTCATTTTCTCATAGACTTCAATACAATCTGACTTCTTTTTGCAACTGCCCCCTGCTGGCTATTAGAAAGAATGCAAGTTTAAGGCACTTCCTCATTTGCTTCACTTTTCAAAACCCGGAGTTGCCCACTGCCTACAGTATGAACAATGCCATTGATGCAAATTACAAGCATGTGAAGCCAAACAAGGCGAAGGCATTACACATAATTAACATTTCCTAATAACATTTTATAACCTTCAAAACATACAGTATATGTAGCACTTTGGATAAGAAGTGTCAAATCAGACAAAATTGTTGGAGGAATGGTAACATTATAATCTTGCAGGTCTAAACACATCTAGTCAAATTGCTGTAATGTCAACTAAAACAATGCACGTCATTGGCCCCGCTGTGATTACAGAGCTCATAGACATTTATGTCTGTGTATTAGAAATCCCCTGCCGACTCGCTGTATAGATTTACCCAATATAGATCTGTGTACCTCGGGATTTGCCAAATCACTGTATGTTCTACAATCTGCACTTTATTGAGCATATTGACTGTAAGGCCAACCGCTGCCAGTTAGCCGGCCACACCCTTAACCAACAGAGGCCCCCGAATCAATACTGTGTGCTTATTCGCTACATGGGCTCGGGGCCCCTGTTGTTACGGACGCAATGTAGCGCACACAAGGCATTCAAATGTGAACTCGATGTGGGCTGCCATGTAAAGGAATTGACGTCAAAAAAACATTTGTGTGAATGAAAAAAGGCCATATTTCATTTCTCCAGCAACCAAGAAAAGGCTAATTGCGAGAAAAAAGTTAATTCTTCTGTTTACAATGCCATCTCAACATGTGTCTTATCAATTTTGTTGTCCAGATGGAACCATTGTTCCCAGTGCTTTTCTGCCCTGACCACACCTCAGGTTGCCACGTTGACATAAGAAGCACCATAATATACTCACATAAGGAGGATCAGGGAAAACAATGGACACTTCCTTATCTTCCTGGCAGGCAGTAGCTTGTCCTCACTCAGGATTAGAGAGGAAAAGGGGGCACCAGCAGCTGGAACCAGGAAGTGAGACGGCACGCGACATCGGCGGGCCCCACTTCGAGCTCAGTGGGGTATGACTAATCTTGTGTCCTCTGACCGAACACGCTCCGTCTCTTACACCGCTTTATCACCGTGTGTGGGGGGCCAGATTAAGGCCACATTAATTCACGACAGGGAAGCCCTTTCAAACCCAGCCGGTGCACTGATAAAAATCGAAAGGGCTGTGCTCCGCCATGGGAGGATGTGCATGCGAGAGACGGGGAGGCAGAAAGAGAGTTAAGACTGTGAAATGTTTTTCAAAAGAGAAATCTATAGTGCTTCCTAGTCATAAAAAAATGATTAATAGCGTCAAGATAATACGCTTTTTAAAGTTAGTTTTGCATGACATATGAATCAAGGTCTTGGTTGATAAAATTACAGCACTTTCACCTATTTCATACCATATATTGCGCAAAAAACCTTTAAGGAATGTTTGAGTTTCAGCCCAAATTGGACTTCATTTCTTCAACTGTTATATGTGTGGTAAATGTCAGTGAAAGAGGAGGTTAGATGTTTGCTCCCTCAGCCAGAAAATAGTGTATTTGTCCAATATAAAGTGCATAAATGGTCTTTTCAAAACTGAACTGAGCGAGTGATACAGATCAAAAGTGCTCCAGACGGGCAAGACTTCCAGGATAACACAAGAAACAGAGAGAGATTTGTGCCTTCATGTCAGACGGAACCACTCACATTGTAGATTAATCTCACTCAGATTACTGTTGCAAATTAATGAGGTACCCTTATAACTATTACCAAGAAATGCTAGACCTACTAACTACATAATTATACATCCTTACAAGTTCTTTAGTGGTTTATCTAGTCCTGACGTGTTATTTTTACCTGCTATAGAGGCTCTATGGATGGTCCACCACTTTGGTCCAGACTGAAATATCTCAACAGCTATTGGATGGATTGCATTGAAATTTGGTACAGATATCCACGGAACACAAAGGACGAATTCTAATGACTTTGGTGATCCGCTGACTTTTCCTTTAGCACAACCATACGGTTGACATTTGTGTTTTTTTAGTGAAATGTCTCGACAACTATTGGATGGATTGGGATGACATTTGGTACAGACACTCATATCCCACTCAGGATGAATTGCAATAACTTCGGTGATCCCCTGAATTTTTCATCTAGTTCCATCGTCTTGTCAAAATTTCAATTTGTCCGATACTTTGATCAAAATACCTGCAAAATGAACGACCATCAGCCTCAGCTGTACTTTGTGTTTAGTGGCAATTAGCAAATGTTAGCATGCTAACACCCTAAACTAAGTTGGTGAACATGGTAAACATTATACCTGCTAAACATTAATATGTTAGCATTGTCATTTCATTTGAAGCACTTTATAACCGTGCATGTGAGTATATTGTGCTGAACCAACCTGCTATATCTGACAATGATTTTTCAAGAAAGAACAAAATGTCAAGGCAAGATGACAAGACATTTAGAAACTGCCAGGTTTCCTTTCACTTTTTCCAAGAATAATGTGCAGATGTGATACTGAACCCAAGGTTGGATGACTGAATACAATGTATTTTTTTTTTTGCAGTGTGGTATTTTTTATTTTACACTATTTTTCTAACACTGAGCATCCCAATAACACAATGTCTGCATGCTTGGCCAAGCGTGACTCCATCCCTTAAAGCCCGTAAAGCCGAGGTATGATGTGTCCTTGTGCTTCTCGGCCTGCCTTTGAAGTTTTTAGGGTTAAGTCCGCGTATGGAAGAGTCTGCATGTGTGTGTGTGTGTGTGGAAGAGGCTGGCCTTGTGCCCTCCTGTAATCCTGTTAAGCACCTGGACAATGGAGGAACAGCTGGCTTGGCTTTCCTTGCGCTCTGCATCGAGTGGAGGAGAGGATGATGTGCACAGCATTCAGATGGAGAAGCGAAACTATATAAAAAGATGGACAAATCTAGGTATCTATTGGTCTATAGATATATATCTGTTTTATCCATCTTCCCTCCCTCCCTCGGGTCTCTCTCGGCTCTGGTGCTCCATCCATTCTTATGGTTCAATACTGGCACAGATGTTGAGGAAAGATTAAGAGGCCCACTTGTGCCATTAGTCCAGCAGCAGGACCTGGGAGCAGCAGGGGAAGACTTCTCTAATCAGTTTTATTGGAGCTATGCTATTGGGTTAACACATCAGGGTCAGGCCCAGAGCCCAGCAACGCTCCTGTGTAAATGTGTGTGTGCGCAGACAGGGGGTATCAGTGTATATTTACACCCTAAGGCTAAAAAGCACAGATAGTAATGTCTCTCTACCTCTCTATCTCTTTTATGCACACATACACACACGTTGGTCGTGGGTGGAACCTGAGACTCAGCTGTGTGGCAGATGAGCTCCAATTGCTTTAGATGCAGTGATCACAACTCACTGCTATATTTATTGTTGGAATGGATGATAATCAGAGTATGAATGAATGAAAGGCAACGAGATGCTAGCGGCGCTATGAGGCTGTAATTTATCACAGTGGTGCTTTGAGCTAAATACTAAAACATCGGCATGATAACATGCTCAAAATGGCAATGTTAACATGCTGATGTTCAGCAGGTATAATGTTTAACATTGTCACCATTTTAGTTAAGCTTGTTAGCATGCTAACATTTGCTAAATAGCACTAAAAACAAAGTACAGCTGAGGCTGACTGGACTGTCATTGGTTTTGCAGTATTTGGTCATAAACCAACAATTTTTTTTGACCTGATGGTGTTGCTAGATGAAAAGTGAAGGGCTCACCAAAATTGGACATGAATGTCTGTCCCAAATTTCTAGTCAATCTGTCCAATAGTTGTGGAGACATTTCACAACCGAAAACCCTGCGGTTGTCCAGGTTATCCAGGAAAAGTCAGGGGATCACCAAAGTCAGCAGGATCCTCATCCTCTGGGGACCATGAATCTAGACAGAATTTTGGGGCAATCCACCAAGTAGATGTTGAGATATCCCACTGGATAAGTGAAAACTTTGACCTGCTGGTGGCGCTAGAGGAAAAGTCAGGGGATCAAGAAAGTCGTTGGCAAAGAAAATATGTCATGCTATGTCATCATTGTGTCATATCTTTGGGTACACAACACATGCGCAGTAAAATCTGGTCTGCACTCGCCAAAATTGAGCCAATGGCAATGCATTACCGCAGCTCCAGTTACACTGCGCATGTGTCATACCCCTTAGCTCAAGACAGTTTCCCAGCCTCTTTCAATAAGCCTTGGTCATTAAGATTCATCCTCTGGTCACCTTGGATGTCTGTACCAAATTTCATGGTAATCCATCAAATAGTTGATGCGATATTTCAGTCTAGACCAAAGTATTGGACAGCCAATGCCAACCATTGAGCTACGCCAAAAAACAATTCAAGGTACAAACCAGTTCAGACTCGGAAAATCACTGGAGTGGAGTAACTGCCACTTCTTCCAAGAGGTAAATGTCTTTCAGTTGAATAAAAGGTATTCCATGCTTTGTAGCCCAATTTTGAGTTTATTCAAGCTGCTCAATAGTCAAAGGAAAAGCTGCGGAGGAAAATCTGAACCTGTGTCCCAGTGCCTGAGGACATCTCCACCCTTATGGGCTACTTGACCCTGCCCAGCCAACGTGGTGTGAGGTCAGCTGGTCAGACGCCAGTTTGGCTGCTAGCTTATCGAGTAAAGAGACCGTTAGGGGTCTCAAATTCCCCCTGGTCATGCTGCACTGTGGTAGTTAAGTTGCTATATTGGATAGTGAGCAAGGAAGGGGGGAAACGCTGCCTCCGGGTGTGGTCACAGTGGTTCAAGAATTGCCATTTGCTTTTCTAAATAGCCTTGTTCAATGGAGCAGTGACAAAGAAAGTGTTAGCCACTGATTCAACAGCGATGTGACTTGTTTTAATGGCTGCCACGGTTCGTCTGATGCCAAACTCTGAGCGGTTTAATTATGTCCATTTGTGTATATGTGTGAATTTGTGCGCACGTGTCTACCTCGCTTTACCCGGCTGCTCAAAGGGAACATAAGAAGATTGGACATTAAACACACTGTTTCTACAACAACTCAGTAATGAATGATTTTTGCCCAACTGGCAGTCTGCGAATTCTGAACAAAAAGGTCCCTCTGCGTTATGTTGAATGGATCCCAGTTTTGTCTTTTCCTCACTTTTGTGGGCTTGACCGCCTTTTGTTTCTCTTCTAACTCTGCTCATTATTTGATAATTAAATGACTGGAGTCACTCGGGCTCTGTTTTTTTTACAGAGTCAGTCATTTTGCTTTCAACAATCGGGATCAGGAGACAATGAGCAGACGAGAGACAGTCATTATGAGGATTGAATCTGAACGCTGGCCTGCAAAGTAATTAGACTGTAATGAATAGTTACAATGTAATTACTAGAACAAAAAACAGAAAAGGACGCCGCTTTTCAATTACCATCACGTACCATCATTTCCCCTCGGCCTTTAGCTGCGCGCTGTAAGTAGCACTCTAATCGTGTTTTTACCTTGATGAATGGTTCAGAGTGTTAAATAATGTATGGGTTATGGCTATTGAGTCGCCCTCAGGCTCTTCTCACGCCATTGGCTTTGAGACGCCCAGCTGTCTACGCGAGCAGAAATGCTGCTGTTTTTGTATTGATCTTTCCATTCATGGCGTGACATCTAAAAGTCACATTAGAAGCAAACTTTATCACCACAGGTGGCGGAGAATTGATCAAATCTTTTGACAATAGACATTTCATAACAGCAGCAAGTGAAACCAGCATAATTGGACTGGACAATGCAGTCAAGTCTAGTATCTGCTATTTGAAGATTAACATGAGAACTAGGGCATCGATTAAAATGTTTAATAGCGATTAATTGCATGATGGTCCATAGTTAATCACGATTAATCGCAAATGAATCACACATTTTCTATCTGTTGAAAACACACCTTAAAGGGAGAATTAAGTATTTAGTACTCTTATCAACATGGAAGTGGGCAAATATGCTTGCTTTATGCAAATATATGTATTTATTCATTATTAGAAATTAATTAATAACACAAAACAATGACAGATATTGTCCAGAAACCCTCACAGGTACTACATTTAGCATCAAAAAATATGCTCAAATCATAACATGGCAAACTGCAGCCCAACAGGCAACAACAGCTGTCAGTGTGCTGACTTCAATAGGACTTGCCTCAAACTGCATGTGATTATCATAAAGTGGGCATGTCTGTAAAGGGGAGACTCGTGGGTACCCATAGAACCCATTTTCATTCATATATCTTGAGGTCAGAGGTCAAGGGACCCCTTTGAAAATGGCCATGCCAGTTTTTCCTCCCCAAAATTTATAGTAAGTTTGGAGTATTTGTTAGGCTCGTTCGCAACATGCTAGTATGGCATGGTTGGTACCAATGGATCCCTTAGGTTTTTCTAGTTTCATATGATACCAGTATCGTCACTCTTTATCGCATTAAAACCAGTTTGCATTATTATCACGTTAACTTTGACAGCCCTAATCAGAGCCTATTAGCATTAGCATTATCCAACTTTGGATAAAACATAAGCATAAAACATAAAAAAAGTGCTCCAAGCTCCGTATCCGGCTTCTCCGAAACAGAATCTGGTGCCACTTTGAACATCAACTGAGACCAAGAGAATCATAAATGACATTGCATAAAGGACACTCTCAGATCATCATCATAAAACCAAGATTTATGAGTCCTGGAGGTGTTTTCAGTCTGCTAACGTTGCGTCGCGTCCGGAATTGCGTCTATACGCCGACGTGCTTCAAGGCAACTTTGTGAGAGAAAAGTTTTGCAGCGGTAACTAATTTAACAGCAGTTTGTTGGTATTCTGCAGGGCAGGCCTTTGAGCACAGACCGAATGCGTGATCATCGTTCCTGATTAGATCCGCTCTCTCTACCCATGACGCACTGCTCTGTCTGTCGTCAAGGATACTGTGGCCTTTGAACATCTTGGTGAGGGATTCACGCAGCTGTAATTACCTGCTATACCTCGAAATCTGACTGCCTTCAGAATTTTCTTTTAAAAAGTTTATACTCAGATTTACTGTAGATTCAAGGCCGAAATGGTTCAGGGCTTACCTAACAAGTTTCTATTTTCAGAGAGGAACGTGCGGAGTGGCCAATTTTCTTTCAATCACAGCCATATAGGACATTATGCTAATGTGGCGTTTCAGGCTTCCTTTGAAGTGCAACACTTTCCCCCCGCAGCAAGCTATTTTTGGTTAACCTTTGACTGAGTGACAGATCACGCTGACGGACTTTACCATAAAACATGAAATGACCGGTGCCAGCCTTCCTCACCTTAAAGTTAACTACCTGTCAAGAGACTTTATTGAACATGCAAATTTACAGGTATGACACCACTCTGCCGCCGCATTGCCAGTCCAGTTGTCAGACATCAAACGCGATGAAGTGCATTTTGTTTGTGCAATATTCTCCGTATAATGTCTGATCTGCAGGGTTCAAATCCCACATCTCCTAAAGTTATACGAGTCTCTTCAATTTTATATGAGAACATGAGCCAGACATCTGTCCGGTGTCTCGTGTACGCAGAGGCAATAGAACCGGGTGATGAAATGGAGGAGAGGAATTGTAGACATGATGGAAAGTGGGTGATATGAACAATAAAAAGGACGGTGATAGGCTGTAAATGACCACAATGATGATGTCACCTTCTGTAGAAACGTTGTGCTATCTCAGATTTACTTTCCTTTCAGTGAAAAACGGAGGAATAAGATGAAGAATTTCACATTTTTTGTTGGGTATATGAGGGTGTGTTTGTGTGTTTTGGACACACGTTTAGCTCTCTGTGTCCGTCAGCAAATCTGAGATTATGGATGATCACAGCGGCGGTTTAACCAGAGTCTGGTAATATTGCTAATCCCGTACTCAGACTGCAAACATCAGCACTGGAAAAGAGTGCTGAGAGAGACTGACAGACGAGAAGAAAATGAACAAAAGAAAATATAAGAACCCTGAAGTTCATTAGGGGCAGTGATGTCACCCCTGAGAAGTGACTTTCAGGGGTCGGCGAGGAAAGCGGTGACCTCATCAGAAAGGGACAAGAGTGGTCGGAGAGAAAGGGTTAAGTGTTATCTGGGGGGCTGTATCTGGATCTGCTCCGACGCCCTTGACTGAACCACTACGGTCCTTGTACCTGCATGACTGGTGATAAGGAGGATGACGCATCTGTGCTCTCTGCTCATATAGTGTTAGCGTTGACGGCTATTCGTCATGCAGACCGCGTGTATCTGCCTCTGGAGTGGACGCTCCATAACAGATTTTTATACCGTTAGTCAGTGCAATGTGTGCATTTCATTGTAAAATAAATAATTTTACAGTGTGAGCTGCACTGACCTCTTGAAAAGAAAGAAATATTCAAACTTTTCGGCACATAAACACTTGAGTTTATTGAAAGTCCACAGTACAATAGGTTGTTAAGCATTGAGTCAGTCAGTGCTATGCTTCCCATTGTGACGGTGAAGGCTGTCCTTGCAAACAGCAGACTGAACTTTCCTCAGGACAACACAATATGTTTTTTTGTAATGCTCCTACTGGCAGTTTCATAAATGCCAGGAGACAGAACACAAACAACAAGATATTTGTAGGCATGTCCAGGGGAACAAATTAAAGACTACTATATGTTAATTTATACTGTATGAGTGTATTATTCAACACTGTCTCCTTGAAATTGCATTTTCAGGGGACACATATTTGATGTCTTGATTATAATCATTGGCAACATGTTTTCCAGGAAGGAGGTGCTACTTTTTCTGTTCTGTCCACATATAACCTGCAAGTTATATGTGGCAGTCAGGTAGATTGCGGCATACAAAGTATAGGTCAGGACTTTAACGCAGATGACTTGGGTTTACATCCTGTGTTTCTTCAAAGAAACCAGCATATCCTTGGTGTTTAGTTCGACTTGTGTACTTGTCTCAGTGGGTTTTGAAATAACATGAAGCAAAAGTATTTATCAGTGACAATCTAGGTCCACTTTTTGTCTGGAAGCTAGTTAGCCTAGATTCCACTTTCCGAGTGAAATACAAACTTAACATCTTGATGAGTCCTACCAAATGTTTAACGTTGTAAAGGGGACATATGTCTTAAATCACTAATGGGTCATAACCAGAGCTATCAATGTTCGTAGACGACGCACCAATCAACGATGTTTTTCAAATTGCCCCCTGAAGCCTGGACAATGTTTCCAGAGATATGTCCAAAAACTGTTTTATCTTCCATCGGAAATTAGCAAAAATGGAACATAATAAATCATAACTATGTTTTCATTAGTGTATAATCACCTGAAACTAAGAACTGGCTCTAGAGAGAGCCTTTCACATTTTTATTTTTCCTGAAGGCCACCAGTTCTACGACACGCTTGTAAAACTGTGATAGCGTGAGCTACAGAGTGCAAAATTGTGGTACTGCCAGCCGCTGTCTGACTTCCATTGCTCATACAGTAGTGTTATTATGTTATTAAGGATGGCCTCTGAGTGAGACGAAGGTCCTTAAAGATACCGCGGTGTTACCACGGTTCTGCACTAGGTGGCTCGTTACCGCAGTCTTGGAAAGTGAGGGGTGAGCGGAGGGGACTCAGTTGGTTGCAATCTGCAGCCACGTCACTAAATCCTACACACTGGCCTTTTAAATCTTAAAGAAGTGTCTCATTCTTCAAATCCCTTTTTCAATATCAGACCACGAACCAACCTTAACCAAGTGCCTAAACATAACCATAAAAATGTTCATCGACAACTTCTCCTCATTACGCTGATTAAAAAATGGAATCTGGGCAGCTTTGCCTTTCAGTCACAACACATTTGCTGTGGCAAATTAGCATCATCTCTCGTGTGACAGGGTTGCAATACCATCACTGCTCTCTCAATTTATCTTAACAGCATGGCGGAGTCTTCCATCCTCTCCTCTCCCCTCTCCCCTTTTTCCCTTCACTTCCCCCTCTGTCCCCTCACCCCCGGTGGAGAGAGGGGCCAGTTGGGCTGGAAGCTAATTTGAAGCCAATCAATACCGGTCTGTGTTTCTTCCTGTGTGTGTCAGCCCGGTCCGGTGCCCTTGTCTAACTGCCGGCAGAGAGAGAGAGAGAGTGAGAGAGAGGGGGAGCATCTGTTTGGTGACTATCACTCTCTGACTGTAAATCTATGCCGGCCACTAAACACCACCCCTCCAACTGAGTGCAAAAGGCTATCTGATTGAATCCAAATGAGATTGATTTCTATGCCAAATCCAGTTGTCAAATGTGGGCGCAGACAAATAGCCCTTTCAGTAACTTGATTAACTGTTAGTGATGACATTTATACTCCTTTTATTGAATTTGTCTTCCTTGAAATGTGGGGATTTTGCATGTTGGTGGAAACAGATTGTACTCTTGAGCATACAAATACAGATCCACACACATGCAGCCTTCCACTTCGCCTGCATGCAACAACAACTGATGTTCAGATACTGAACCTGCCCAAGATAAGACCAGTCCCCTCCCATCTTCTCCCAGCCCCCTTTTTCCTTAAACAGCCAATGAGGACGCTGTCTATTCATGAGCCGGTGGAGTAGGAGCATGTGTAGGCAGCCTGCCACAGGAGGAGGTGTGTCTCCATGAGCCAAAAGTGTGTGTGCCGTACGAGCGTGTGCTCACACTGACAGAGGAGGTGGTGGAGAGTGTATGTAGGCATGCAAGTGAGAATCAAGGGAAGGAGTGACAGGCAAAGAGAAGCCAGGTGCTTTTTGCTCATCTTTACCACTGATACACTCCCCACACACACACACACACACACACACTGAAGGAACTCTACTAAAGCAGTGAGCTGATACACGTGGGTGTGTGTGTGTGTGTTTCCTGTGCTCGGAGCGACAGAGGGGGATCTCTGAGGATACACGGATGAGAAAGAGGAGTGGGGGAGCCAAAGGAAGAGGAGCCCGAGTGTGTTTCGCCCCAGGGGGAGCTCACACACACCGCAGACGGCGCACACACACTCCGGCGGGCACTCTGCACTGTTTCCCTGACAACTAGAATGGGCTGCAATTTGTGCACCTTGCAGAAACGGGAGGAACACTACAAACTGCTGTATGAGATTGCACAGGTGAGTGAGACTTTAAAAGAAATAAGAGGAAGGAGGTGAGATGGTGGGAATCATCATCAACTTCAGAGGGGTTGATGGTTATGATGGCAGGAAAGATTTGGAGATTTCCCTCCAATGAGTGAGAAAAAGTGAGACAGAATAAGAAGAAGGAGCTGAGCAAAGTCAGAGTAATTTTGAGAAAGAGAAACCGGGAGAGAAATGGGATTGGGACATGAGAGAAATATAGAAAAATGAGTTACTTCCAAGCAGCCAGGCGGAGAGCCAGTGTGTGTACAATATGTGTGTGTGTGTGTGTATTGCTCTCTCCATCAAAGTGAGTGGAGCTAGTTATTTCTCCTCAGCAGCAAGAGATGTGAGAACAAGTTCAGCTCTCTTTTTTTTCCCGCGCTGACTCCAGGGGAATTCATCACATCTCCTCTCGCCTGTGACTGTCTAGAAGCAATATAGTTCAAAGAAGAACCAGCGAAATTTGTTCTCTGCTGTTTTCCTCTCTGTCAGAACTGGACTTTTTTTTTTTTTTGCTTCTTCTAACTTGACGTGACGGTTTTTCACATCGCTGCTGTCATGTAAAAAATAGTAGAAGGATGTCCCATTATGTGCTGAATGAGTTCATTGACCTTTGACCCCTTTTTAATTCATAGAATTTCACCCAATATATAGGCAGAAATTGAAACAAGAAATATGTCTTTTGACTTTGACAAAAAGCTCATGTTGTCATAATGAGCAGTCAAACACTGTGAATGTATAACTTGTCATCTTGCACTGGGCTTGGCTGGAATGTGTTGATTAGATAGGAAGTGTCAGCAAGTGTGAAAACACCGATAAAAAACACACATATCTCCAACGTGCCAATCTTTTAGATATAGAAGAAAGGTATGTGTTTGTTAACCTCTGAAAAAAGTTGTATTTGAACATGTTTCATCTGTTAATGTGAGCTTTAAATTCACATACAGAGGAAGATAAACATGTGAAGTGTTGGTATGTGGTTTTCTACAGCAGCGTTATGTGTGGAGCTGATTGTGGAGAAACACGTGCTTCGGGTTTTCTCTGTTGTTGAAGTACAGTACGGGCGAATACGAAGCCAGCAGCGAGGACTCATTCATCATTTAGTATCTTACACGGTTACAGACAGCGGGGGGTAACTGGATACAGCATAATGAGAGTGAGCAGTTCTGTTGAGCGCTAGTTTTGTTATGTAAAATATACTGTCATCATATCATATACTACCATCCAAAGTGTGTACATTTATAGCCCTGGTGGGAAATAAACTCTAACTGTGTCCAATAATAATGACAGTAAGGCTGTATTTTGATGTTGATGATCTTTTTATGGGCTCTGTAAAATGTGAGAAATACATTACCACGACACCAACCCTCCATCGCTGCTACACGCTGCTTTCATGAACGTTGCTCACAGCGCTGCAGTCTGAAGCTCATTACGCTCTCTGACTAAATGCCCCCATGCTTTAATGAGATGGTGGATGTCTGTGTTGCCTGCCTGGGTGGTGTGCAAGAAAATTAACCATGTCAGTTAAAGGAAACCCTAGGAGGTCATGGCTCCTTTGATACCGTTAAGGTGAATTGAAAACCTTTAATTGACTATTTAAAGATATGTAAAAGGATGTGGCTGACTAAATTGTAATGATAAATAATATTGTTTAAAGGAAAGGTTTGACATTTTTGGGAAATACATTCACTTTCTTGCTGAAAGTTAGATGAGTAGGTTGATACCACGCTTATGCCTGTATAGTAAAGATTTAGCTAGAGTCTGCAGCTGGTTAGCTTAGCTTAGCACAAAGACTGGAAACAGGGGGAAACAGGTAGCCTGGCTCTGTACAAAGGTAACAAAATCAACCCAACAGCACCTTTTTAAGTTCACCATCTTGTTTGTCAAATCTGTACAAAAACCAAAGTATAAAAAGAACCACTCTCTCTTTAGCTTTTCCTCGTGTTTCCAGTCCTCTATGCTAATTTAGCTAGCTATTGGCGCCAGCAAAACTATTCCTTTAAAGAGGACCTATTATGCTTTTGTGCTTTTTCCCTTTCCTTTAGTGTGTTATATAGTTTTTTTGTGCCTGTAAAAGGTCTGCAAAGCCCAAAGTCCACGCCAAACGGAGTTACTCTCCCCGACAGAAACACTGCTCCTGAACTGCCTGAAACACCTTGCTTGAAGTCCCACCTTTTCTTCCGTAACATGGTGATGTCACCAAGTAACACATTTGCATAATACCTAGCGGCTAGTTTGGCACGCCCTCAAACAAAGCTAGTTAGAGTGTAACAGGTGCGGAGTCCAAAGAGTTTGGTTCGGTTGACCAATCACAACAGAATGGGCCAGCTGACCAATCAGAGCAGACTGGACTTTTCGAGAGGGCAGGACAGGAGCTCAAACAGAGCGTTTCAGACAGAGGGTGAAAAGAGGTGCTGCAACACAGCCGGTATGAGAAAAGTAACGTGTTTTTTGAACATTAAAGCATGTAAACATGTTCTAGTAGAAACCCCAATAACAAGTATGCACCTGAAAAAAAAGAATAATAGGTCCTCTTTAAGTTTTGAATCTAGAATAACGTGTAGAGCGTACGCTGCTTAACATACATACTGTATGTATTTACTGGTTTATGTACACTTAACTAGACTTAACATATGGCACCAAAAAAAGATCTAACATATATATAACAGCTATAGCTCAGGCAATTTTCATTTGGCATAACATAACAGCAGATGCATGATTGTGTCATAAAGCATGGTGTTTGTGTGGAGAACATAAAAGTGAACCTTGGTTTCCTCCTATTTCCGCACCACACTGTAGGTGTCCTGGCACTGTGGCAGACGTCCAAGAATATTGTGTGTGTGTGTGTGTGTGTGTGAGTGAGCATACTATTAAACGCTCTGCGGTGTATATGTGACAGTCGGCGAACACCTACAGTTCTCAGTACCAGTGCAAAAGAAAGAGAGAAAGAAAGAAAGAGAGCTCACCAGGCAGTAAGTGTGTCAGTGTGACTTTGTCCCGAAACTCGAGGCTGAGGGGATTCTGCAAATCCAGAGAGACTCCGCAACAATCCCTCTGTCTCTTCTCTCTTTTATCATTCCAGACTCATTTCTTCTCTTCTCTCCTTTCTCATACGTTCTCCTTCTCTATAACCTTCATTAGTCTCTCTCCCCCTCTGGCTTCCTCCCTCTCAGCAATCTGTTTCTCCCCTCTCTCATTTTACTTTGGCACACACACACACACACACACACACACAACACTATTCTAAAAGTGTTTTTGTTCTGTTGTACTTCCAACGGTGCTACACAACCGGACACCACCTGCTCATTATACCAGTAGAAAAACAAAGGATGCTGATACTGTAGCTAAAGCAGGGATAGAACAGGTGCACAGTGGCGCTGGACTAGAGCTTTGCACGAACTGTAATTCTCTCTTTCGTCCCTAGATACTCTGGTGATGTATTCCTCCTGTGTGTGTCTCACTCCCTTGTGTCTTGGTCGGTGAGTCCAATGTGGTTTCTCGTTAGAGCAATGAGACATTTGAGAAATCATTAGGTCCTAAAAGTCACCCGATTCAACTGTTATCAGGCCATTAAATAGACGTTATCAGTCGCTATACGCACCATAGAAGTGGGTCATTAGGGGCCTACTACGCCTACTACGTTGTAAAAGTGAAACTGAAACTTAAAAGCAACACATTCTAACATGCTGTAAAACGGAATGAAATGTCACGTTTTGCAAACAAAAAGGCTTCTTTAGGTTTAGGCAACATAAAACACAGTTAAGCTTTGGTAAAAACATCGTGTTTTGGGTTAAAATAACTACGAACACAAAGACAACTACACATTGTTGGTTTCATTTGAGATGCGAACTCCGGTCTCCTGAGTGAAAGTCCTGTGTTTTGCAGAATTATACGGTCACTGTTGTTTTCTTTTATACTTTCTTTCGGTGATCTACCATGTGAGTAGATGATAAAACCTACTAGTGGTTGTAGTAGGCCCCTATTGAACCACATCTATGGGGCTTATAGCGACTGATAACGCCTATTTAATAGCCTGACAACAGTCTAATCGGCTGTAACATGCTCCTATAGCCGAATCCAGAGATATTTCCCTTCCTCCATTCATGTGAATGAGACTGAGGCCGAGGCTGGACCGAGGGCTGGGAGGCGGAGTTAAAGAAAACGCTAGTGCGCCTGTTCTATGGGCCCAATGGTTGCGGAAGATACGGGTACTTTATCACTCAACAGTTGAGCCATTTTGGCCTCATGCGCCACTGAGCAACACTCATAAGAATTAATTGGAGCCCGCCTCCAACTCCAGTTCTCTTTATACAACCATGGTGCACATTTTTCACATTGAGTTTAAGTCTGATGAACGTTGACCCCCTCAAATTTGCACCGCTGACCAATAGCAAGCCGTCTTGACAGTGCTGACCTTTTAGGTTAGCGGTTTGTTCGCCAGCTACAGTAGTTCAACAACTAGTCACTGTGTCACCAAGTTTATAGAACCAAATATTTCACAAAGACATGCAGATTAATTCTGCTGTGCCACATTCAGGTGTGAAAAGGCCTTTAGGGGGATTTTTCATTCTCGATGTTAAATGTCTTTATTGGATGAAACAATGAAAAAATGGATTGCAGCTATTTTCGACTTATAGTAGCCTAATGATTTCCCCCCAAAAATGGATATATAGTGTTTGGAACAGACCTGTTCAACTTCAGCACCTAACAGAGCATTTGAGAGGCCAATTCCAGGTTTCAGCCCTGAGGCCTTCATAGTGTCTCCCACACCACGGCGGCTATCTCCGCTCACACAGCTGCACTATTCTGACAGGACTGCTGGCTGCACGACCCCCGCTGCCCAGCGGCCACACTGAGAGATTTATGACTCTCGTCAGACCATTTACATTCAACGTTTCATTTGTGATTTTGTGTGCACACTCGCACCGCGGGGCTCCATTCTGGCCGTAGCGAAATTGCCATTCCATGTATTTTGCTTGTGGCTGTGTTAAATTGTCCCACAGCCTCTGGGCTTCACAGCCTCTCTGGACACATGGGCTTTGTCCTTTTTGGTTGTACCAAAGTCAGCACTATTGTATCACAAAACAATGCAAAAGCCAGTAACTACTGTGTGTCATTCTCCTCTGTATTTCTGCTAAGTAATGTTGGTTTTCTATGGAAGAATTACTGATTAATTAAGATTCAAACCAAACAAAGGCATGGTTTGTTGAGTGCAGTTTGAGTCGGATGTGGTTGATTTCATTGTGTGGCTCAGTTCAGCTATTGGATGCTGGTTCACATATTGCATACAATCTTTAAAGTTTTAATCATAAAGGCATTTGCAACACGTTCTCATCCAAACTCATCGCATATCGCCGCTTTGTCGCGCTCCTTAGCGTCACTTTATTTTCGGCATCGAATCCACTATTGTTACCTTGGCGTCCCTTTAGGATTAGGCAACAAAACCCTTATAGTTAGGTTTAGAAAAGAACTACGTGGTGGGGGTTAAAACAACTACATTTATACAGTAAAAATGAAACTGAATGTTGTGAACACAGGACACGAACAGTGGTCACCTGGATGAAAACCTTGTGTTTGTTGGACCCATCCACCTCCCCTACCGCCTGCCCGATGTGTGTCTTTTCATTCTTTAAACTACGTCACCACACTCCCGGTGCACTTTCTTGGGGCATTGACTGTTGCCACGGATGGGTTTAAATTATAGTAAATGGAACGCCTGGTGTGTTTCATACTGGCGCTAAAGGGTGCCTTGTGCGGCACTACTGAACGCAGATGGCCATGACGAAGCCTCGGTATTTGACGCCCTGGGAACGAGAACGGGCTGGAATTTATTGTATCAAACCCCTTACTTAGAATTAATTATGTCAGCATTTTTTTAGCAATGCATTTGTGTTTTCATTGTTACTGGGATTCAAATTGCGAACCCATACATATAGGAAACGATGCATGCACATATTGGACTTCATGAGGAAGACAAAGGCTAACACATGCACACATTTCATGTCTTGTGGAACAGAATATTTGATTGTGTGTTCTGTATTATTGTGTCAGATGACTTTGTTAATTGTACCTGTACTCTCATCGCTGTATTTAACTTCCATTATCATATACCACAGTCACAAGGATATTACCTTTTAAGTTTGATTTGCACTATTTTTCCCCTCTTTGGACATACGTGATGGGTGTTTACGGGTGTGACCCAGGCCAATACTTGGTGTGAGCCTGTCCTCCGGACACAGATGCTGTGCCACATGTCCAGCCTGTTAGACAGCATGGAGGGGGCTAGACATGTCACCCCTTCATCCCGCCTCCCGCCACCACCCTATGGTGTTCAGAGAGTGGCACACAGAGAGAGGGGAAGCTGTGGTCAGACCCACACAGCCGTCACCTCCATATGGCCACCTCAAGACCTGGACCGCGACTTTCATCCAGATAATAGGGATGTGAAATATGTCCGTGCTACATCGACCAGAGAGGTTGTGGAGAGAAGTGGAAATGGGAAATATTCCTGTGATCTAAGAGTGAGAATGTGTGACAGAGAAGTCTAGGATTCAAGTTCATGAATATAATCTTCTACTCCCAGATGATCTCACCTCTGAATGATGTTTTTGGGTCATAAAATGTGCTACAGATGACCAGCAGGGGATGAAGGGAGGTGGTATCACCTGATTCATCAGCTGTCCACGTACCAGAGAGGCACAACACTGGTCCTGAACTGCCTGTCTCAGTTTCTCCGATGGGAGTTTGAGCTTTTTCACAAAGTATAGAATGAAGTGACCTTTCCATTTTTCCCCGTATTTTTCGGCCCAACAACCTGTCTTCCTGTCTGCGCGGGTCAGTGAGTTTGACCTTTTCACCTGTGAGTGTAATTCCACTTGACAAGTCTCTCTCTCTCATACACAGACGCTTGCTGAGTGTGGGGTTTGAATGGCAGTTTTATATCGCAACAGCTTTCTCAAAACATACATCTTTGCTCGCATTTAAATCGGTCTTATATTTATCTACTGCAAAAAAAATTAAAAAAATTAACGATCACACTTTTAGAGGTGCTAAAAAGTAAACTTAGGGGGTAATGGTTTTTCCCCTCCTAAAAAATGTTAACGTAGCATTATGGAAATGAACTCTGCTGTTGAACACAGATCATCTGGTGTCTTCCATCATGGTTATAGTTGCTCGTTGGAGCACAGCGTGGCGGTAATACCGCATGATTTAGAGGTGCATATGGCCCCGTCGCCGGCGCCGTGGGTAGCACGTCTTCTGGTCGCCAGCCAACACTGGAAACAGGAAATGGGTGATTATTCAGTGTCGGGTTAATGCCGGGTTAATACGGGAAACAGCAACCTGGTGTGTGTGTTAACAATATGAAATTGGAATAGATTGGTGAGGTATTTTTGATTTTGTGTGGATGACAGACAGCTTGTCATTCTCTACATCGATGTCTATGTATAGCTGGTGTCTTTCTTTGTGTATCTGTCTGCCTGACTGTAAGCAAACAAACCACTTTCTTGCTGAGTGTGTGTGTGTGTGGGGGTTGGGAATCACAAAGTCAGGGGAAGACGGGTCCGGCGTGTATAGGGGGGGGGGACAGCAACAGTCGCCGTTTCGCTCCACCAGCCAACGATCTCCCCCTGCGTTGGCTCTGATAAGCCCAGGATGAAAGCCCTTTATGTGGGCAGAGTGACACTCCTCACCCCCCTCCCTCCTGCCTCCCTCCACACACATGATGCATGCACACACAACTACACGGCATTGTTAAGAGGTAGATATGCCTATTTGCACATACTGTGTACATTCGTGTACAACACAGAAGGGTCCATCCATTCATCAGCTTTACGATGTGTTTTTTCTTTTTTACGACTGTGTAAAAATGTCATTCAAGCTCTCAGCGCCTGACAAGTGGACTTATCAGTTGTTATCAGCCTCTAGCTGATTACCATACTCACCAATCGGCCAAGTGGCCTGGCCAAGATGATAGGAGGTAGAGGGAGAAGGGTGGCGGTGCAGTGGAAAAATGGAAAAGGTAGAAAAAGGTGTGAGAAAGAAAGAAAATAAAGGGAAGATTGTGCAGTAGTAAAGCATGAGGGGAGAGAACCAGAGCGAGAAAAGACGAGCCATCAATAAGTCCTTTAAATCCCCCCTCATTCTCCTTCTTAACCTCCTCCTCCCTCCCATCACTTATCAGTCGCCAAACACAGTTTCAAGTCCGTTCCATCCCACTGCCCCTGTCTGTCTTCCCGCTTGTTTCTCACTGTCTGCCTATCCGACTCGTTAATACACTTTGGCGGGACCCCGGTGCCACAAATTCTCCCCGTGTGTTGGGGTAAACCCCGCAAAGAAGAATGTAGCGACGGAGCACACGGAGACAGACAGTCTGTCAGTCATGTGTGGGAGGGGAGACACTCATTTTGTCTAGTCTCGTGCGTGCTGTCAGCCGGTGATTGTTATATGGTTTGAAGCCAACCTTGTGCCAGAATAACCCAATAATGCACCTTATGGCCGCACGCCGCAGGCTATGTTTTGTCAGGTTAGACAGATGTTACGGCGAACCATCTGGAGCTGTTACGGATATGTTGCAGAAATTTGCTGCTACAAGAATGCACACAAAATATCCCCCTAGATATTTAGCTGTTTCAGGGAGAAAAAAAAAATGCAAAAACACAACTTCTGAGACATAAAAAAGCCTCTAACATCTTCCGTATTAGCATAAAATTTCTCTCAGTCAGATCTTTGGATGAGTTCTTTGGCAGCGATGGTGCAATTTCCATCGGAGACCAAATGTCAGTTAAACTATAAAAATACGCTTTTTTTCCCTGCTCTTTCTTTCTCTTTGCCAAGAATTTCACGCATAATCATTCAGGAGTATTTGTTGCAGCTATTTCCAAAGAACAGTGGCTCTGAGTCGTGAACATTTACTGCTTGTAGTGTCGGTGATGATGTTTTTCTCATTGACATCTGCTCTACGACATGTTGTCAAAGCTAAACAACTCTACATACAGTATGTGTCTTGATCGAAATGCTTTAAAAATGCAAATAGCGCTGTCGCACTGCCACTGCCAAGTGTGTCCTGAACCCGCAGGGTGGATCCAGGTGGTCTAAAGGGAGATTAGGTTACAGCAGGGCGCTGGTGTTGAATTCCCACTTAACCAACTTGGGTTTAGGAGTCATTAGGCCCACTCAGAGCCTGGCATCGAGTCCAGTTACAGATAGAATGACACTAAACCATCTGCATAGTAGAGGGGGGATGATTGCATTCAGCGCGGGGTGTAACCATAAGCCGTGTGTTGATGTGGGAAATGCCCTCAGGATGGAGAGTGGCCGAAGCACCGTGGATGGGTCTTTGTTGTTGTTGTTGTTGGTTTGAGGAGATGTATTAGATTGTGTCTTCTGTGGTGCATTTTCATTGAATCTTGTTAGGTGTGGGAATTGAATACATTTGTGGTGCAGGCAGTGCATAACAGTCTAGCTCTGAACAATGAACACGATGGCAAATTAGTGTCTTGAGAAAACTGTTGAGACAATTAAGGAATTACATGCTTTTCTTTTTGAACATTTCACAAACGTTGGTCAAGGGGATACTTCCGCTCATCCTCTTGTATTCCAATACCAGTCTGGGTGTGGGTCGAGTGTTTTCCCAAAAGTGCAGAGTCTAAAAAAAATATTCTTCATGTCTAGAATTGTTCAAGCGGAAATCCTCGAGAGATATGTATTTTGGTAAAAAGAAACCTTAAAGAAGAACCCAACACTGTGTTCATTCTTTTTGCCCAACTGATAGAAATGTGCTGCATTTGCAAAGGGACTTAAAACCATGTCTTTGTGCAACATATGAATATGTTCACGTCTGCCAAAGCTATGGTTAGAATTTGGTAAGGTTTAGACACAATCTTCTTGGTTTCGTTTAGGGAGATCTCAATCTCGGAACCCATCGGCTATCAGTCTGATGACTGATAACCCTCTGGGGCCAAGAGGTTATATTTCTGGGGTTCCGGTGTAGCCAGCGGATAGCCGGGCCAAGACTTCCTTTTTTCCGTGCGCTGGCTCATTGTTTACAGTCCGATTAACAACTTGAGAAGTGAGACTGGAGTTGGAGTTGAGAGACGACTAGCACGACCAGATTGTTTCACAAGTAGCCAGTTTACAAGCTAATTTTAAACCAATAAAAAGATAGATTATCAGACCATAGCCGGTGGGTTCCCAGATTTCATTTCATCCAATGGGTTCCGCCTCTTTTGCTCTCCATACGGACTGTTTACCTGCATTCAACCGAAGCCTGCTCGAACGTGATTGGTCAATACTACTCGGAGTACAAACGGAAACCAGAACGCTTTCGATGCCAAAATCGTGTCGTACAAATGAATGTAGAATCTGTTTATAGA
>CAKALU010058654.1:0-15064 GCA_916700995.1 Hozukius guyotensis
CAATTGTGGACAAATTTCAAAGATTGTAAAGACAGAATTAAAGGTTTAGAAACGGTTAACATCCAGTAGTTGAAATGTGAGGGGATAAGACCCCAAGCTCCAAACTGTGACCACGTATTATTTTAACCGAACTTCCAGAAAATTGGCAAAAAAAAGAAAAGAAAATTCAAATTAATGCACATTTTGTCGGGTGATGGTCCTTGTAATAATCTCTCTACAGCAAAACTGTATTTAATGTCTCCATCTCTGTGTGTGTGGTAAGAGTGTATTTAAGGACATCCAGTCACCTTAAAATAGTGTGCCACTAACTTCAAGCAAAATCTAAATTACGCATTGTGGATATCTGATAATACAATTCGGCAATTCAGTGTTAAATTATGGGTCAATGTTTGGGTCACTTCTTTTGCCATGGTGCTTTGCATCAACAAAGCACTTCAAATTTGCATTTTGACATAAGAGCTTAGGATGGAGAAAATGTTTTTTTTTTTTTAACCTACTTCATGAACATTTGTTAACAAGACGGCAGCCTAAATAGGAAAATACCCCTTTGACATAGAGATGTCATTAACCTTTTTATTTATTTTTACTGTATTAGTATTAGATATTGATAACAAAACTGAGTTATTTACTTTCTTAACATTTTTAACAAGATCCTCAGAAAAAGACATATTCAGCATCGGATCAATACTCAGATTGCAGCCTAATCCAAAAATGAAAATTATTACCAATGGATATTTCATTTGCCTGTAGACAATAACAACAAGCTCTTTCAGTGAATTACTGAAACCCAAGGTGGCACAGAAAGTTTTATTTTTTTAAAAACATTTTTTACCAACAGTACAACTCTAGCAAATGATGACACCACTCCTATAATATATAATAATTATTGGCTGTTATTATAATAATAATAATAATAATAATAATAATAATATTACATGTTGTTATTATTATTATTATTATTATTACAAGTACATATATATAGTATAATGACTTTGTAAGCTGTAATTAAACTGAAGTGGTTAAAAAAATGATTTTCTTATGCTTTATTAGTTAGTTATAAGCATTAATAACTTATGTCTGTGATTCAAACGTTTTTCACTTTTTAATAAGCCATTGTGTCTACAGTTATAAATGTTAGTAAGTTATTCATAAGTCATTAATAAAGGGTCCCATATTTGTCACTTTCTAATAAGTCATCAAGTCAGCATTACATTTTGGGAAAGACGTATGCTTTTGCAAATTAGAGCATGAATATAATTTCTCCAGGACGTCTTAGGAAATGACACAACAAAAAAGTAAAGACATTTAAAAATACATAAAAATAGCAGTTAATAAATAGCAATAACTACTGGTGGTAAGGGAAGATACAACAAAAGATCCTAAGTAAAAGCCAGTATTGTTATATGTTTTAAATACAATTTTTAAAGTTGTAACAAAGGCGCACAATAACAAATGTACAGGAGGCTGGAAGCAAAAGACCTGAATGCAGCATTACTGCAGGCTTAAGTTCTGGAGCATAACACAATAATCTGATACTAATGACGATGTCATCCTACCTAAATGTCAAGTATCATAACGTGACTCGTGATGATAACAAGGTGTCCATTGTAGTACAGGTATTACTGTATCATAATAAAAATGGTGAAATAGCCAAGAATCAATGACTCTTAATCCCAAAATGTCTTAACTCCAAACTTTTGATAAGAAAAGACCTTCTTGAGTATGACAAATTAAAGATTCATGTGACAAACGTGCTTGTCTCCTCTCATAGGATCCATCGTCACACAACAGTAGGCACATGACCGCAAGTAAGAGTAACTAAAGCCTACATTAGTTTAGCAGCAGACCAGAAATGTTTCCGAGCCGGAGAGGAGATTACAAAATAACTGAGCCGCTCTCTTTCTGACTGTGATACTCGGTTTCCTTGGCGACGTGAGGCGGTCAAGTCGTCCTCTTAGGTCTGCAGTCAGTCAGAGTTTTGCTCCCACTGTGTGCGTTTGTTGATCTGTGTGAAGTCCTCTTCGGTCGAGAAAGAACTATACACCACCTTGCCTCATTTTTATCAGAATGCGTCTTACTACAGAGGAGAAAATAGAGCTGGGACTCAAGGAGCAGGGGACAATCAATCCTGCATTTGGGGTAAGTGTAGTGTCATCTTAATTCTCTCTTCAGCTTGGCTTTGTGACACCAACAAAATCAAAGTGTCAAACACTGGGTGAGGGTTTGAGATAAAACTGATTCAAATATTTTTATTCTGAATATACATGATATAAAAGTTGTTTTTTATTATTACTACTTCGGTTTTACTGACAGACTAAGAGGAAAAAGAAGTACAGTGCTATTTTCTTACAGCAGTAAGAGCTAAATGTAAGCCACTGTGGAATGTGAAATGACCAAAGTGTGAATGTGTTCCACAAAAGACGGGATATTTCAGTGGAATCGATTGCATGGTTTCAAAGTATGTGGCAAATATCAGTCTTGAGTGTAGTTGAGTCGGATCAAAGAGCTCCAGGCTTAAACTAGAAATGCTCTTTGATAAAACGTCAACCACGAAACAGAAACTGAATAAAGGATATTGAAGCGGGGATGTGTAGTTTGTGTGTGAGAATGGTAAAAAGGTCTGGCCGCATGGGGTGTGCAAGTGTACACAGCTGAGCCCAGGGTTGATGCTTTCCCCTTTTTTTTCTCTATCCCAATCAACTGAAGAATTTGGAAAAATAGGAACACCAAACAAACAACACAGCTTCGTTTGCAGATGGGCAAACACATCCGTATGTCAGCATCTGCAAAATAATACAGGCAAAGGAATGTGGGCCTCATTTATTATTGCCCTTGTAGTGTATACTACCTCACGCTCCTATACAAAGGCCCAACATGAAACTTCTACCATACAATAAATTCAAAAATGTTGAACTAGGATTTATACATTTAATAAATCAATCGAGCTTGCTGACTCTGACATCCAGATTAAGTTTTCATACTTCATTCTTAGGCTTTCAGCATGTAACATTATTTCACAATAACCTCTTTTGAACTTTGGGCCCTGCTTCTTTTTTCTTCTTTAAATCAGTTGGAGTCACACTTAAGTACGTTGTCCTTAAGATGCATCTAAAACTAAGTCTACTTCTCGGAGTTGCCGGGTGTTTTTAGGCTATTATGGAACGAAAGCACCCTAAATTACAGAGATTTGCGGTATATTAAAATCTCTTAGAAACTGAATCATAGAGATATTTCCTCTATTGTTACAGTTGTGTATGCTAGAAAAATGCTAAAGCTTTTGAAGAACAAAATGGTGATAAGGTAATGGTGTCACTATTCTGTTGCATTTCAAACAAATACAAGATGCATCATCCTGCTGGAAGATATTTGTATCCTATAGAAGATTTATCACAGTTTAATACCATATTTAGTGCTTTTTTTTAAAGATTTTATGCAATGTTGAGAGCTAAAATCATCAAACCTGTATAGCATGGGAGAAATCCCAGCAGTCACTTCTTTAGGCTGATAATAGTAGATAACCGCAATAAAATGGAAGCAGATACAGATAGATGTTAGGACCAAACAATTTCAGCCAATGCAGCAATCGTGTTTTTTTGGATGCTTTTAATTGATAATTTGATAACTTAAGATTCTAATGAACTGATTTCCCAAATGTCATATACTGTAGATGCCTCGATTGTAATTTTGTGACTGTAAATGGACACAAGCCTTTTATACGCAGTACACCTGGTACAGGATGTCTTTTCTGCCAGAGCTACATTTAGGGCTCACTGTTGCAAAGCAATGGAATGGGAAAGCAAATGTGTTTTTGGCATTTTTTCTTTCTTGTACAAGTGAACTTTTGTTCGTCAGTGCAGCTTTGGGTCCAGTTCAAGGACCAATTACTTGTCAAGGTTTCAGGTATCAACACAGGATAGAGGCTAAACTCTAAAAACAAAGGCTGGCTTCACGTGAAGCAAAACTTCTAACTCTGTGCGACTCACATCTCCTTTTAGTGGGCTTTAGTATAAACTGGATACTGGAACACTGTCAAGGTACAGTAACTCTGACCCTTGATCTCCTCACTGGTTATTGTTTTTAATGTTGGTGATAATACTCAGGGTTTTACTCTTTGTAAATGATTCAGGATATAAGGGACGCAACTGGCAAACACCGTACATGTTTGTGAAAAACAGTGCTAGAAGTAGTAGTTATAGTGCTATAGAGTATTTTGTTGCAAACTAAATTTATTATTAGAAAGTGATGCATTCATGGGCAGGGAAGTACTGTATATAAAACCCAAAAGCAAAGTAAACCCCCACCCCCAAACCAAAAGTAGTGGCAAATAAGTATCAGTATTTAAAACAAGTCAAGGAAATATGTCTTACAGTGGATAGTAGTTGGTGTTATTGAATATGGCAAGTACTGTATATATGTATGTTTGTTGCATGCATGTTTGTATGAGAGTGTGGAAATCAATAAATACAAACTCAGTCACCTGTTAGTCTGCCAATCTCACAGAGAGAAGGTCGTAAAAAGAACAGCTCAGTTTGCTTGACTTGTCTTCCTCAAACAGGTCTTAAACCTTTAGTTGAAGTTGGTAAAGACAGTTTTACATGGACATTTTGGAAAAAGGATTAGCATTACTTGTATTGTAGATATGTACATCACAGTTTATGTGGAAGAACATGTAGAATGGGTAAGCCAGGTTGATGGCATGTTTTTATAGGTAAAATACATGTGATATTTAATAACAGTGAGTTGATGTTGCTGCATTTGCTATTGACTTTATCAGTGCCTGAGTAAGCTTGACCTCACTGTCAGGTTAGATGATAACAAGTTGAGTGATGAGTGTCCGGGTGTGAACTTGGTTGTTTCGAAGAGGATTTCCGGACAAACAGTGCACTCCCTGACTCAAGAAAAAAACACTGCCGGTACAGGCTACTAGGAACCAACCACATTAACCAATAATTAACTAGTCTACATATGTAAATATTAAAGCTACGGCATGGAACTAGATTTTGGCAGTCCCTGTTGAGACAAGCGGTAGTGTTTCCATGTACCAGATTCTCTGTAGAAAACCTCTCATTTTACTGCAAGCAGGGTCTAACATTCTGCCCCGCACAGTCCTGGTTCTGGTTCTCCCATTCCTCCCTTCCCTCCAGCGGGCCCAGTAATACAGCCTGGGTCTCCAGCAGCATGGTGTCGGTGTTGGCTTCCAACGTGGACCCGCTGAGCAGAAAGGCAAAGCTCTGCTTCTGGCCGGAGTAGCTGCTGCTGGGCGCGGAGCTCTCCACCTCCCGCTGGAGCTCTCCACCTCCGCTGGAGCTCCAACTGCAGGTCGAAGGTGGCAGCATAGTTGGATCTGGGTCTCTCCGGGGTGGGTTGGATGCTATTGGAGGCCTTGCTGGAGTCTGAGCTGAGGGTGTTTCTGGTGAACCTGCATGATTTCATCCGATTTTATCTGATTTTGTGCAAAATCCGACCAGGTGGCGACGATGACGAGCATTAAGAATAACTATATATAAATAGCCAATCTTCTAATTGATGGTCTCGTTTACTTATGTAGGTCATATAGAGGCATGAGTATTAAATTGATACTGTTTCATAACCAGTTAAAAGTTCCTCACAGTAACTTTAAATTGGAGAAATAGGAAAATAGGAAAAACAAGTTAACGGCCTGGTGATGGAATAAGCCAACCATTTTGGCCTCTAGATTAAAATGTGAAAACATGGGAAGTAGTTAAGTATAGTTTTCCCTTTTTTCTTTAATCTCTGTTTCAAATATGCGTATGACTTTGCTGTGTTGCTTCGCAAAATCATTATATTCAACCAACACTTCATAGTTCATGCTGGGACAATAACATTCTTCACATTAACATCCTAAAACCAGTTAAGGATAAGTCTAAGGTTCGGGCTTTCAGGTATCTCACCTTTAGATTAAACAATAATCTCAGTTTGAATCAGCATAAAAATTCACAGATGCTGCCAACAGAGACAATCAGTCATCCAGAAACTAAAACACTTGTCTTCCTGCTGCATCACAGTGTCATTGAACCATTTCTTTAGTATCCTTCAGTATGCTTTACAGTCACTGACTAAAAGAGCCTCTTGAAGTTCATCCATGCAGCCTGCAAACTGATTGGTCTTCCCACGCTGAATTTATCCATCCATATCGTCACAGCTGTGACGTGGAAGGCACACATCGCAGCACATGATGCTGTGCCCTAAATAATCACACTGGCCAGCATCAGTGATGATTAACCACACTTTTAGTGCCATCTGTTTCTGTCTATCTATTGAGGTACTAGTACACCACTTGAGTACTTTTTTGGATGACTCAAATTTTGCTTAATTTTAGAGGAAAACAGTGTTGCTATTGGTGTTGTGCTGTGGTGACTACTTTGCAAGTTAGGAAATTAACTGATAAACAATGATTTTATTACATTGTTAAAGGAACAGTGTATAACATTTTGAGGGATCTATTAGCAGAAATGGAATATAATATTCATTACAATGTTTTCATTAGTGTCTAATCACCTGAAACTAAGATTTGTGTTTTCGTTAGCTAAGAAGGAGCCCTTCATATCTACATAGGTTACAGAGTCCACTATTTTGCTCCGCCATGGTTCTACAGTAGCCCAGAACGGACAAACCAGACACTGGCTCTAGCGATTCTTGGAAATGGAGGATTGAGCAGAGGGGTACTCAGTTGGTTGCAATCTGCAACCACACCACTAGATGCCGCCAAATCCTACACACTGTACCTTTAATGAATGTACCTGTATCAAGTCGCAAAATGTTGATATCTGCTTGTAGCATTATTAACATATTTATAGTTATTTTTAGGCAGTCATAGCGCTTAAGGTTAAGGTTAGGGAAAGATGATGGTCCTGGTTTAATATTGAAAAAGTCAATAAGCAAAAGTTAACTCAATTAACATGCAACCAAAACTAAAGCCAACTGCAGAAAGTTGTGACTGTTTATTGTCTAGAGTAAGAGGGACACTGTTTCTGGATAGACATGTTGCTGGTGATTTTGTTTTCTTTAAAAAAACAAAAACCCCAAAACCCACCAAAGTAATTAAAAATATCAGAGGCAATATCCTCAAAACCTAGAAAAATAAAACCATGAAGCAGCCATCCAGCATGTCCACATACAGCAAAAAGTAAGTGATAAAATAAGCTTGTTTTTTTAATTTAGATGAACTAACCCTTTGTGTAAGGGAAGTAGTAGAAACAGTAGTTCCACCACTGGTTATGTGGATCCATCCACTTGCATGCCCTCCTCTCCGGTGGTTACTGGAGTGCAGGTAGATAACCACTAGATGGAAGCAAATGGCCATGTAACCGCTGAAGCGAACGTCTGTGTACACTACCTGCTGATGAACTTTGTGACGTGAGAGTTAATCAAAGACAGAGAGGACATGCGGTGCAGAGGGGTCGGCATTTGCATGGTCTGTCTCTGTCATGTGTCTCTTGTGGGAAACAGATGCAATGGTGGGATCCATAGAACAAGGTGTTTTCTCTTGTTTGATGTGCTGATTGAATGTCAAATTCACCCTCTGAGACACAGCAGGTCTCAGAGCGACGGCTGCAGCATATGGCTTTGTTTCCGGTCGTGGGACCTTGGTGTGAATTATCCTTAGATTCACTGGAGTCTGGATTTCTTCTTTTGTGCTGGCTCTCGTGTGTAAAATTTGACACACCCAGTGGGAAGGATGACCATAAAAAGTCTATTATAGTTCAAATTTGACTTATCTAAGACTGTGGTTGATGGTGTTGATTTGACCAGTAAATTCATTGTTAAAATTAGTTTAAAAGGGTTATTTAGTCTCCCACACATGATCAGCATTGGCATTATTTTCCTATGGGAAGAGTGGTGGCGCCCAACTGGGCGGAAGCGCTACCTTTGGCGTGACGCTCTGCTCGAAATTGTCACAGACCGCTGCGCTTAAAGCTTGAAATATTTCAACCTGTCAAAGCGCAACCGATATATGGCGTATATCCGGAAGCAACACATGCAAGTAGGGGAGGCAGAGAGTGATGAAAGAGTTCTCCGAACTCTATACGACACAACATTAAAAATATACCATGATCTTGCCAGGAAAGGTAACACGTGGCGAAATGTCAGCAGTCAGATGGCTACCGGGTTTGTAAATAGGCATATAGCTTATGAACTTAGCCAAATCTAACTTGTTGATGACCTATACCTGTGCTGCGCTTTGCCTCTGCAAGTGTGTGCACTATGCTCTGTGCCCTATCTATGCTCTGTGCCCTATCTTGCGACGAGTGAAGATCTGTAGTGCTCTGTGAACTGAGAGACCTAACGTTACTGGTGCTGGGTTTTAAAAGCTAATTTAAGGTTTTGCACTCTAATTATTGCGGTCATATATTTGGTGGTAAAAATGTAAACTTGGCTCAGGGGCCAAATAAGGCTGAGATATACAGTACACAGGACAGAAAAGTAACCTATCAGTTTCTTTATGTTGTTTCATAGAGGGTTCAAATTGAGTTTGGGGTAAGGGGGTGTGTTTGTGGGTCTCGGATTCGCATAACAGAGAGAAGTTCAACCTTTCTCATAGTTCCTATGCTGTTTTCGAAAATCGGGAGTCGGTCAAAATTAAAGCCATGATGTAACTTTGTCTTCTACTCCCAGTTCCAGCATATTGTATGCTGTATATATACACTATATACTGTGTCAGCTTTATGTAACTGACTGTAGGCTACATGACATAATATGGGCTTCTTAATCGACATCTTCAACCGCTAAGCATTTTATAATGTTAATAATGTAGCTGATATTTTTAGTTTAGCTTCTCTGAAGACAAAGCTCCTCATTCTGAATGAATTAAGTATAAGTAGTAATTTCTTCTCATTATATTTCGGGAGGAAATAACCTGAATTATTGCCTTTTTACATTCATATTAAACCAAGTCTTGGCTCCTTGTGAACTTTAAAAAAAAAAAAGGAAAATCGAATTTGAAAAAGTCTATGTAACATTTCTTTTTTTTTATTTTTGTTTTTATTTTAAAACATTAACCCTTTTTTAAATTTCTTTTTTTTAGAAGATGCCAAATTTGCTACATCTTGTCCTTGCAATGCCATTTCATATGTCACTACCTGATCTCCCACCTGTTCCACCTTGAAAAACATTCCTCCGACACTTCAAACAGACACATCCTCAATAGAGTTTGTACAAACCCTTTGGAAAGTGATCTGTCCCATGTGGACTGTGTTAAGAGGGAACTGACCTCTTTGCATTTGAATGCGGCTCATGGTTCACATGGGGCGTCTCATAATATACTGTGCACACAAATATATAATAGAAATAATCCTGAAAACAGAAGTCAGAAGTTTATGATACCAATTATATTATGATTTGTTTTTTGCTACATATCAGCCAAATGTGTAATTCTATGACAGTGTTTACGTATATGTAACAACCAAACCAGGAATACACTTCAAACATCCTCATAAGTGTTTTTACAAACCCACAGGAAGCAGATCTGCCCCATGTGGCCGGTTTTAAGAGGGAGTTGACAACAGGCCCCATCATCATCACTTTTTACCAAAGGATGCCAAAGAAAATCCCATTAAAACCCTGGAATGAACGGGTTGCCTGTCCATCACAGGGACATACGTAGACACTTTCATAAATTACCAAATATAGTCTCTAACCTATGGAGAGAAATGGATGTGATGGATGTGTGTTTGATTATACAGAAATAATAATAATAAGAAATTAAAACAAGACTCACAATTACTATTTTTCTCACAATTTCAGTAATTTTATAACATTTGCATTTGAAATCCCTCTTTTACATATTGATGTCTATTTTTACCAGGAGATCATGTATTCGGTCGTGTGTGTGTGTGCGCATGAGTGTGTGTGCCAGTGGTTGCGTTTGACTTTCTCGTTGTCCGTCACCTTGATGGACAGGGTCGAAGAAATTCCGTCATAATCTATTCTTACACGTCATTTGAATTTGAATTTTTTTAAGGCATATTTAAAGGTGGCGTCTGTGATTCTTATCCAATACACTTTTTTGTCATATTCAGTGAATATCTCCTCACGGTCCGCTGGCTGTTCGTGTGCTGAAAAAAAATCCAGTGTTCATACACAGCCCTGGCTCTGTAAATTAGAAACAAACAAAGTGACTAGGACTGTACCAAATGTCATTTTTTTTACATTCAAAGCTTCTATTGGGATTTTCGAATGAAGCCTCGAATGTCTGTGAATAAGCTAAAGGTGCGAGCCTCCCTTTGTGTGTGTGCGGCAAATGGGAGAGCAAACAGTTTTTTTAATCGCAGTGAAATTTGTGGTTTTTGAAAGGCTAAACGCCAACAAATATGGATTGAAGCAGAATATTTCGTTAGATAAAAGCAGTTTGTGAATTAAGGAAATGATTACATCTATCTTTTTTCAATAAATTTAGACTAGGCTGTGTGTATGTGTGTGTTCTTTTTGGTAAATAATATACAGAACAAGCTTATAGATTATGCATTTATAAGTGCATGGAGTAAAAAGATGAACAGAGACACTGACCATGCAGTCACTTTTCATGTCAACACACATGAAGCAGATGAATGATTTTTTTGTGACCGCGGAGGCCACTAAAAACACTGCGGCTATTGTGCCTAAACAGGCAAATATAAAAAAATGCAATTTCACAAAATTAGACAATTACAATTAAAATATAAACAAACCATTTTTCAAGAATTGACCACAATTGACCTGATGTAGCCTCGCCTGAACTCAAACCTTCCTCCTGGTCCCATGGCCTTAAACTGGGTGCTCGCTTGTGCATAATCAAACGTACCAAGGGAGATAGCTGCAGAGGTGATTGTCATTCGCTTTTGCATCTTTGCCTCAAACAGACAACTTCTCATGGTCATTTTAATTTTGTTCTGAAGGATGAACCCTTCAGACCTTTGCTGCCACACTGGAGACTGGAAGTCCCAGACTTCCAGTCTCCAGTGTGGGATTGGGACTTCCCAATCCTACATACTGGGAGGGAATATATCCCGAAGCATGCGGTCCTTCTGCACCCGTGGCGCAGCTGCACTAGCATGTCGGCATGTCGGTCCAGTTCGTCAAAACGATGGATGGCCTTCATATTTTTCCGTCAAAATTCTGTCAATAAAGATTTATATCATTTTATTTTGCTAATTTGATGGTCTGCCTCCGAAGAACGAGAGCTGCTCAGCGGGCAGAGAGAGGCCGTGTAGAGCCAGCATATAACTCTGTGAATTAAGGGTTTATTTGGGTGATTGTTGGAACAGTGGAGAGAATAACCAAGATGGTTTTGGTGAGTTTGAATGAAACACTTAGCAAATGACAAACTGAACTAAGCGCTGACTACAATGAAGCACGTCTTCTCATGTCCGTAGCAGGAGAGCTTTTTAGCTGTTAGCAAACGGTGGGCAGCAGAGTCCTGGAGTGTGTTTGGCTAACTAAACACACAGCTGGACTGACTTTTCTGTTCAGAGGAAACGTTAATCAGTCAACATGAATCATTACACAGTGAATTGCAGTTAAGCTGCACAGAGCTGGTGCAGACAGCTGCATAGATTAAAATGATAGCGTATCTGCGTACAAGTGAAAAACATGTCTGATTCACTTGCAGTCTAGACCAACACAGACAAACGGACCCCACAATCAAAAATTACAGCCGTCATCATTGCTGACACGTCTGGCAGAGATCTGCACTTTACTAAGTGCACTTTTCTAGTTTTCATTTTGAGTCACCTAAGACATGTGGATCTCGTTACATTTAGATTTGGAGGTTTGAGACTCATTTGGTCCTTCAAATAAATGTTTTTAGTGACCCGTGGAAAACTTGGACATCTGGATTTTCAGTAAATTATATAGAATTTCCAAGTGGAAAAGGCTTTTTTTCCCCTAAAAGACAATGTATAAGTGTGTATGAATAAAATAGTGTCATGGCTTTTATTTTGACAGCTTCACTGACGGTACTGTTTCTGTCACCTCAACGAGAGGTTATGCCCCTATCCTGACCAGTGCATGTACATGGACATGCTTAATTGTCCACAATTTATTTATAAACCATCAAATATATTTATAAAAGTTGCTTTTATTTCTGTGTCACGTGTCACTCATATTGAAACGTATTTCCCTCCATACTAACGGCCTGACCTACACTATTTGTCTTTGTATAGTGGGAAGAAAGCCAGAACCTTCAGTGTTACATACCTAAAGACCAGAGGACCACACATGATTTCCACGATATGTCTTGTCCTCTCTACAAAATGTTTTAAATGGAAAAGAAAAACATCTTTCCTGGAACGAGATCCTTTCAAGAAGAAAAAGTAGTAGAAGGAATTGAGAATCTCCGGTTTCAAGGTTCTTTTGGTATTTGTAGTATATTGAGGTCAGCAAAGGTTAATGATTTTGCCTCTGACAACATGAACGGTGAGGGAGTTACAATTGGCATAATTCATTTTATTTAGTCGACACTTCGATGTAAAATAGGCTACCTTATATCACCACTGCACACATTTGTCACTCAGATGGGAACAGTATCTCTGGCGCTGTTGGCGTCATAAATAAGGGCCATAAGAGGTCCAGACGTCGGTAAATTCCCCCTGCTTGTTAAACCTGAATACAACTGAGTGGGTACACTCTCTCATCCCTTCGACAAAGGTTTACTTTTCACACTACTGGTAGCTGCTGCATAATGTTTAGGAAAATGATAGCTGGCCTTTTATAAATATGTAGAATTACAAGTTGGTTTTGGGAAGAAGTTGATTTCCCACAATGATCATAAGATGTAGTAGAATACAACCTTTGCTGGTAAACTATACAACAGATTTAGAGACAGCAATCGTGGACTGCAAACACACATGCATATTGTGGTTATGCACATACAACATTGGGTCTCCACGGACACGTTCCACATATGCATAATAGAAATCCAAATGCGAAGCCGATGCATTTGCTGTGCTTGTAGGCATAATTGACAGACTCCCTATAGACCCGTGGACCTGAGCAGCTGACAAAATTTACGTCACATGGACACTCGTTACTACCTGGATATGCAATCCCACATTTAGCCCCTTTAAGTTTAACAACGACAAAAAATGCAAGCGCATGGAGCCATAGGCTATTGCATATTTTTATGATCTCCAAACATCCTCTCTTCATGTTTTTATATACAGCTTTGGTTGCAACCACTGTCAGTAAGAACCACACTCATTGCCTCCTCGCCAAAGCCCCACATCTTCATTTACTGTAACACAATAACAAGGATGTTGCGATCTCTGAAGTTGACAATGATTTATGTTGGATTATTACATTCCCTTCCGCTCTCTCTTTCAAAAAAACACATTCAAGTTTCTCTTTAAAAACACAAAATTGGTTGTACCAACTGCGCAGTTAATCTTTAAGCACCTCCATCATCACCATCTTGATAGGATTCGGGAGAAGGTATGTTGTTCACCCGCACCTGCCCTCCATTATCGCCCACACGGATGTTCCGATCCGCTTGTTATCACTTACATTGACGCCATTGCGTACAATCAGTATTTATGCCTGTCATCTGAGCTAAAGTAAACCAACGGCTCCAGATTAAAGTGAAGATAGAAGGATTTCCCCTCAGTTTCAAAGACAAAACAAAACCATTATGAAACCATTGGCCCTGTAAGAGTCTCTGGTGTGCTCACAGCAACAATAAATGAGTGATTGGTTTTAAGGTATGCTTGTGTTGTCAGGAAATGGTCTGGGTGTTGGTGTCAAAATAGTTTGGGTGGAATGAAACCAGAATTCATAAGAAAATATTGTTCTTTATTTGATGTAGCTTGAATAGATGGACATTGATGAATTGATGACTTGTTTAACTTTGCTTTACTTCTCTCCAAGGACAAAGACAGTGATGAACAGCCACAGCTGTCGGTTGACATTGGGGAGCCACACACAGAGGCCCTGGACGAGACTGTGGACAAAGGTGCAGATTTGGTTTACTCCCTCAATGACAGACCGCCGTGGTACCTCTGCATACTGCTCGGCTTCCAGGTAAATTAATCTCATGACTTGTTTGGTCCAGTGTGATGGTATTCATTTTAGAAGTCCTCTTATTATCCTCCATAATCTGAATAGTGCTGCATTAATCCTTCTTTCAAGCTGCATTATTAGATTTTTATTTTACAGAAGAATGCCAAAACAATTGGCAAAAGCTCTGACAATTTATCGCTTTGTTAAGTTGCTATGGCTAAACTGCGACATTAGTATTGAAATGTTTATATAAATATAAATATTCACTCTCCTCTTAGCTCTGTTTTGGACTCCAAGATGCTAATTGTTTCTCTATCAGCTATCTGGTCGCTAACTTTGCCCGCCCTTTGGTGCTGGGCATGTAGCGTACTGTGGGTTTATCAAAGCTTGTTTGCCGAAACAGCTGCCTGCTGCTACTGGCAATGAGGTTGATGAGAGTGATAAGCCCTTGACCTAAAAGAGAATAAAAAGCTCAGTAGTGTTGCCAAGTTGGTGATAATTCTCTGTGACCCCCTTTTAACGTTACATGAAGTTATTTAATTCAAAGTTAACAGAAATAATATTGACTTCTAATACAATACCTTGAAAATTATCAATACCATTTTCGATACCACAGAAAAAAATAGATTACATTGAGGGGCATACAATTTATGTTTTTTATTAAAAGATCGGGGAGAAGAGAGAGCAGAAAGCGCAGCTGGTACCGATATATATCGATACCGCGGAAAATGAGTAATGAAACCGTTTAAAATATTCAGTATCATTATTGTATTGATACTTTGATATTTTAGTATATTGAGCCAAAAAACAACTATTTTAAATAAATACTTGTACACAATATATTATTCTGCTACATTACAGTATACGGTTCCATGTGTTCCGCAACAACATATTATTGTCAAGTTAGCGGGATATCTTTCTATTTACTGTAAATACATCAGCTGGGGAGCCATGCCTGTGGCATTTCTCAAATTTCAAATCCTATTTTATCAACCAAGCTGTTTCCCAGCATGTGGAGGCTAATCCTTTTTTTGGACAAAGATGAGATGTTGGAGGGAATTTTTCTGCTTTT
>CAKALU010058654.1:15084-28610 GCA_916700995.1 Hozukius guyotensis
GCGCAGCTGGTACCGATATATATCGATACCGCGGAAAATGAGTAATGAAACCGTTTAAAATATTCAGTATCATTATTGTATTGATACTTTGATATTTTTGACAACACTATTGATTAGTGGAGCTTTAAACATTATGCATTTGGGTGAAAAAATGTGTATCTTAAGTTGTGAGTTTGCAATTTTTTGTAATTTTTGAAGTATAGTTATTATAGTGATTAGGCTACGTACAGTATATTGAGCCAAAAAACAACTATTTTAAATAAATACTTGTACACAATATATTATTCTGCTACATTACAGTATACGGTTCCATGTGTTCCGCAACAACATATTATTGTCAAGTTAGCGTGATGTCTTTCTATTTACTGTAAATACATCAGCTGGGGAGCCATGCCTGTGGCGTTTCTCAAATTTCAAATCCTATTTTATCCTTTTTTTGGACAAAGATGAGATGTTGGAGGGAATTTTTAGGCTAATCCTTTTTTTGGACAAAGATGAGATGTTGGAGGGAATTTTTCTGCTTTTTTTTTTTTTTTTAATAAAGAAATGTGAAATACTTAGCTTTGTTCGTCCTGGAAGAAGAGCCCCCTCTTCCTTCTTTGTACCCTAAAAACAATCCAGCAGATCCAATCCAATCCAATCCAATCAGAATAATTCAGTCCTGTTCTCAGCAAAAGGTCTAATGAAGTGTCAAGTTATGTGGTAATTCATATTAAATTGTTTAAGACTTTTTATACAGTACTTAAAATATGTTACAGTACTTTTACTTTTATGTGATTCAAAGCACTTGATGTTGAAAATGTTGAGCCCATTTGTCAGCAGCTGTCTCTAACATTAAATCAGTAATCCACAGGGATTTGACTTTGACATTAAACCTGACATCCTCTGATCCAGCAGTTATCAACATTTGACATTAAATTGCACGTCCAAATTTCATGTTGGAGGACAAAACTAATTGTGTGTGTTCTCCACTGAAAAATTAGAGATTAAGAGAATATTTCTAATATACTAAGCAATGTACAGGAAAAGGGGCACGATAAAAAAGTCTTGCTTGAGTCGTCATAAGAAAATCAGAAGACCAGAAGGTCATGAGTTTGAGGTTGAGCAGCCATGACATTAGAATCATGCAGTGAAATTAGTTACAAGGAAGCCCTGCAAAATGGATAAACTTTGAAGAGTTGATCATGAACTTGAGCATAGGTTTCTTATCAACATTGGTGGGGAGACATATCAAGTTGGGGGTCTAGGAAGACCTCCACCATGAAATTTTGAGCATCAAATAACTTAATTTCCTGTATTCTGATGAATTTGTGTGCACCAATTTATGGTGGGAATGTCTATTTATGTAAAGGGAAACACAAAATTCAGGTGTTCAAATATTTATTCCCCTCTAGATCAACTTTTCATTTAATTTTATTTGCCGAGTCAGCACACATGTAGGCATGATTTACACTTATGTCATCTTTTCTGTTGAAGTAACCTCTTTAAATGTGCATGTTGTAACTATTCACGTCAATGATATATTAATTCATTTTAATTAATTTATAAACCCTTGGAATTTATAGGTCATATGTGTTTCGGCAAGATTTCTGCTCAAAACTTTCTGCACATTTAAAGTTATTTAAAGTTTGCTCAAATATTGGTAAGGACATGTCCCTACCGTCCATATGCACACCTATGCCCTTGGTCATGGATCAACAATTTAGATATTTGAGTGTAATATTTTCAGTGTTCTTGTGCATTAAAGGCCCTAAGATGAACCACATACAAAGGAAAATCAAAGAACATAGTGTGTTTGGGATGTGTGGTACTTTTAACATTTTTTTTTTTTTTTAAATCAATGTTTATTCCTTCCAGAGATTGTGAAACAAGACACATGTCTGTAGACCGCTGAGATAATTATAGCCGTTGAGTGCTTAGTTTCTTGTTTTCTCCAGTGTTTTGTTATTATTTATGTGCATTTCTTTGAGGAAAACATTGTGTCAGCTCACATTTTGGAACACATCAAAGATAAAAACTATAGCCTCATACCCTTGAGGGACAAATTTACAGTTTTATATAATACATTTTTGCATGTTTTTCATTATTGTATTAGTTCTGTACACCGTACTCTTTGTTTTATGGCAATATTTGTTTTGGAGCTTGCTGTGTGATATGACACCTGGCTTTGTGTAGAAATAAAAGAATAGCGGGCCCCAGTACAAGTTGAAGACTGACTGAAACTACAAAAATGAAAAATAACAGAGAAGAGAAGTAGT
Organism: Hozukius guyotensis; assembly: GCA_916700995.1. Classification (NCBI taxonomy): domain Eukaryota; kingdom Metazoa; phylum Chordata; class Actinopteri; order Perciformes; family Sebastidae; genus Hozukius; species Hozukius guyotensis. The sequence goes on from CAKALU010058654.1 coordinate 17,343, forward strand.
ACACGCAAAGAAAGTCTTATTTTCCCTAATTGTACCCTTTACTTTTATAGCTGCAACAACCTTTTTTTCCCCCACAGGGATCAGTACTTTTCCCTTTTTAGAGCCCTTTGCATCTGTTTTTGTCACCTCACTTTTTTACTTGAGCACAAGCTCCATTTCCGAGAAAGTAGTATCATGTCTTCGAGGAAAAGGACTATGTGGTACCCAGCCACCAAAGCTTGTGTTCTGTTGTTCAAACATAACAAGACGGGGGTTTTTTTTTCGAAGACAGCATCTTGGACTTCACAGTTTTCTGTAGTCCAAACAAAATCCAGAATCAAATTGTGCGATTACTTTAATCTATAATTAAATTAACTGTTAGTTGCAGCCCTAATTTGGCTTAGAAACATGATGCCACTGTATCTAGAAGTATATTACTGGGACTGCCCTGCTAGTTTAATGATGAGGCTCAACTTGTATGGCTGATACTGATCTTTTATTGGGCACTTTAAAGACTGTCTCTTCTAAAGAGGAAAAACACGAGGGTGAAGAGTTGACGTCACATATGTTGAGAACCGTTCATCCGATCTACTTCACACTTTGTGTGTGTATTGCTGGGGTTGGTGTTGGTGCAATTTGGACAAGCGCCACGTTCCATATTAATTAACTTTGAATAAACAAGCGATAGCGCTTTGTGCAGCAGCGGGGACAGGGCTTCAGGGCTCTGCGGACTGAGTCGAGTCTGTCATCCACACGGTTCGCTTTTGCTGCTGGACATACCAACGTTACAACTAGGGGTGGGGCAAAAAAATTGATTCATGTAAGAAATTGTGATTCTTATCTTCCAAGATTCTGAATCGATTCACAACTTACAAGAATCGTTTTTGAACTACTTTTTTTTTAGCACCGCGGCTGTCTGCCTTACGCGCCCTGAATGCACCGCATCACGAGAGTCACACCACGTCACTTTCATTAAATGAAAATTAAATGTAACGTTAGGTCAAGCTGAACGAGGAATAATTCAACAACAACCGTAATGTTGGCAGAGAACTCGGCCACAGTGTGTGTCACAGTGAGTGACATCGTGTCGGCAAGCGTTAGGTTACGTAAAACATGTAAACAAACCACGTACCTATCAGCTGTGCACTCTGGAGATTAGACTGGAGGCGTAACCACTTATAGACGGTTGAGTAGTACTTGCTATATTCTGTACTTTTTAAACAGAAAACACGTTTAATATTGTGATATTTACTCGAAATTACTTACATATAGCCAACAGGAAGTAAGAAACTGTCAGGCGATCTCCCTCCAGCCAGCTGGCACCTTATTTAGGAGGAGGAGGTATCGTATAGGTAACTAGTTGCGGCGCTTTCAAAGTGAGCGACAGGAATAAATAGAAACAGGGCGTCCGTCGAAAGCTCAAAACAGCGAATCGCGCTGCGCAGTGCTGCATCGCTTGTGGCGAGTTAGGAGACAGTGTCATGGATATAATGCATGTGATAAAAATCACACAAAATACCAGTTTTACAAGTTTATTTTATGTACAATTTATTTTTTAAATTGGCAAGTAGATGTTTCTTTATTTAGAAATATTTTGGATCATTATGTTTCGTGTGCTTATTTAGTAACATTTTATGAAAAAAAAAACACATTTCTGATTTTTGTATTGTTTTTATTTATTATTTGATTTTTATTAATTATTTTGCTATATTGACTTACGTAACCTTTTAGCTTAGGTTTTACAGATTTTAAGGATATGAAGCATTTGAAGATCCAAGAAATGACATCACAATAAGCAAAAATACAATACCAGTGTAGGCACTGGCGGACCATTTCTATTGCAGAGTTCAAAAGGTTCAAATTGGTTGAAGTTTATACAGCTGTACAGAGGAGCTTCTGTCAATATGAGATAAATGTACATTCACTCTAGGTTACATGAGGCCTTTAAGGCAACCTTCCTCCTGAAGGAATTCTCCTCCCAGTTTCCCGGCATGAAACTGACCATAGGCATCTCCCTCTGATTTATTGGATTTGTAGGTTTGAAAATACTCCATAAATCTAGTGAGCCCATCAACATCTGCTTTGAATTTGTTCCCCCTTTATCCAAATTCTTTTGGATCAATGTGTGGAAGTATATTGACTACAAAACATTTGAGAGAGCTGAAAATAAATTCTAAACGCTACTCAGTATGCAAGCTAACATTTGAGAGCAAACAGGCACAGATTTTAAGAGCAGAATCACATTTGAGCTTGCAGTCCCGATCATGCGCACACTCATTTCTGAGTCTGCACTCTCAATTTTCTCCAGATGGTTTGGCAGCTTCTGAGCCCTTAGGAAGGCACTGACAAACAATGTTGTGATGATAGGGGTGCTGATAAGTGTTGTTTTAGAAGGCAATGACAAATGACTTGTTTGGCTGTTTTGGATTGGAGGACCCCCACACAATGTGATCTGGCATGATCTGATGTGCAAGGTACAGTATTATCACAGCTTCCCAAGCTACTGCTGAGCGACACAGGGTGGCCTCTTTCCTCCTAATCTGAACTAAAATAGCATTGACATAGGGGCATGTGGTTGCTTAGTGGTTATAATTGCAACATCCCTAATTTGGTTCAGGCCAGGGATCTTTGTTGCATGTCCTCTTCATCCCATGTTCCCTCCTTATCTTTGCTGTCAAAGGCTCAAATGTGAAAAAAATATATCAGGAAAGCACTGATATAAAATGAACAATCCGTTTTCTATGAAAATTAAATGATGACAACTGAAAAAAAAAGTGTACCAAAGGTTTGCAATTTGTAATCAATAAATTGTAATCAATTTTGTTTTAAGTGAGGAAAAAACGTTCAGCTGCGCGTTTTTTTTGCGGCAGTTAACTTAATTTGCCAAAAAGGAACCCTGCAACAGCTTTATTTGTATTATTCTATATTTCATTAAATAAACTATATGATTTGTAGCTTACAATAACTCATCTCGATACATTTCAGCTATTTTGAGGGTTTTTAGCATCTTATTTTTTTCATCATATCTTGCAAGGAATGATGTGTGGTTTTTTGGAACACCTCCTTTCCAACAGAAAGCAATTAAGAAAGATGTCTTCGTTTTGAGAAACATACATACTTCCTATTTACATATCAAAATATAGACCAGCTACTGTATATTCAGAGGACACCAAGAAGCCAGGATTAATTTAGCGTTAAAGGGAAATGCTTTTTTTTTTTTTAACCCCTTCAAAGAATCCCCAAATTGATCCATTTTCGTCTTCCTCCGCAGCATTACATCCTCGCGTTCGGGGGCATCATCGCAATCCCGCTGATCTTGGCCGAGCCCCTCTGCATAAAGGACAACAACGTCGCCAAAAGCCAGCTCATCTCCACCATATTCTTTGTGTCGGGATTATGTACGCTACTGCAGACAGCTGTCGGTACCAGGTAACTCCCCCTTATTGTCTCACAGCACCGGTAAACTGGGAAGTACAATGCCAGACAGGGATAGTGATTTGTACTTTGAAGTTTTACACATACACATGTGAGATCAACTTCTGGAACTTCTTAGGTATTCTTACCCTCTGTGAATTTAAGATTTACAGCAGATAAAAACTGAAGGAATGCCTCTGTTAAGAGATGAAGGGAACCCCAGTATATTACACTTTTCACACACTTTTGCCCTGAATGTTTCACACTCCTGATGATGAAGACAAGGAAGTTTTCAAATCTTAATTTATAGGTGATTACATGACAGTACACTTCTGTCCTCCAGCACTTGTCCTACATACACTGCCTCCTTGCAATGGTCCTGTGATGGTTTCACAAACGTCATGCCCAGCCAAAGCAGCGCTGAGCTGTATTTGCAACAGCCTGAAGCTCAGCTCAGCTCACGCAGAGACTCCTGTGGTGGTTCATGCAGAGTTAAACAGTGAGTCAGTCCACTGCCGGGCTCTACGTGACACTAACAGTGGAAATGAGATTTACCCTTCAGGATAAGTTCCTCCTTAAAGCCTTTTGATCTCCAAAGTTTACGCGGCTTAATTTGTGGCTTTCCTTTCATAATAGAGATTTGTGAAATCCTGGGAGATGTTTGACACTTTGAAAGGAAAATCCTTCTGAAACTTGTGCATCAATCTCTATGCCTTACCGCAGTGCAGCTGCCTCCCACACATACAGTACAGTACAATACAGCACAGGGCTCCACACACACTTTCCTGACCCCCACTGCTGTAACAGTAATCCTGAGCAAATAGCGAAATGCTTTTGTTTGAGTTCTCCACCTACACACTTTGGCAAAGGCTTAAAGGGACAACAGTGGGATCCGAGCAAACACTTTGACATTGAATAATAAATAAGTTAATCTTTATTTTTAAAAACTGTGGTATGAAGGGCTTTGTGTAACAAGAGAATGTAAGAATAAAATCACAAAGACATACAGACAAAAGTGCATAGAAATACATACGCTGCAACACAACAAAGTAAAATAATACGTACATGCACAGTCCACATTATTTCATGCAAAGCCACTGTGAAAACGTGTTTCCATTTATGTTTTAAACAACTTGTAACAAAGGTTAAGTTGAAAATGTACTGCCACCTCAGATTCAGTTTAGTCCTTGAATGCAATTAGTGCTTGAAATGAAAACATGTGGGCATGTTAACCTGCAAAGAGAGTTCAACATGGAAAGCATGATGAGAGATTAAACCTCAGAAATCAGAAATAGAACAAAATGTACAGAGGAAATTTATAACCACACAAAGGACGGGATTAGTGCAGATTACAGTAAATGTTGAGAAAATGCCCTGCAGGGGCATTGCTGCAATGAAGGTTGAAATTATGGTCTGTAGGTCAGTGGTTCCCAAGATCTCAAGTTAAATCTGAGGGTTTGCAAGAGGATTGCCAGGATAGGAAAGCAGAAAAAAACAAAAACATGTACTCTACACAAAATGATATGTTTATGTATCAAAAGTTCCTCTATTTTATTTCTTACATGTGATAGATTTCCCTCTTCAGACCTCTAGAAATAATAACAGTGAAAAATATCCCTCTTTTGCTGACCTAGTCGTAACATATAAACATATGGAAGTGGTGAAAATGGGTAGTAGACATGCTTTCTTTTAAGTGGTCATAAGCCCAAACTGTTTGTGAAAGTGCTTGCTTCCGGACTGTACTGACCAGACTCCAGGTCTGTGTGAAAAACAACATGCTCATTAAAATCCTCAGTTCTCCCTTCAAGTTTGTTTTAAACAGATCCAGGTCATCCTAGTCCACAGAGACCTGACATCATGTGATCCAGTGACCTGTGACCTTTAACCCCGTCACCTTACTGACTTGCAGGTTACCGATCCTCCAGGGTGGGACATTCAGTTTCATCACTCCAACCCTGGCCATTCTCGCTCTGCCCAAGTGGCAGTGTCCAGCCCCAAAAGCATCTGTGATGCTGTCCATGCAGCTGCAGAACAGCACCAGCCCGCTGCAAATGGAAAATTCTGATGAGGTCTGGATGTCACGAATGCGTGAGGTATGTAAAATGAAAAAATAAAATTCATTGTCACACTTCAATGTTTGTATGAACAGTCCATGTTTCATTACTTTCTGTTTATCTGTGTGCACCTACAAAGCTCAAACAAAATGTACCATTTTAAGAGATTTGCATGCCAAACTTAGCAAGCTCTGAAGGTTAAGGAGCTCTATACAAAATTCAGAGCAAATCTATGATTGAGGGATTCCCTACACACGACTCTCAACATGCCTACAGCTAACGGTGTTAACAACACAAACAGTGCAAGCAACAGTTCAAACAGAGCTAACGGTGTTAACGTAGGGGGGAACCAGAGGGTGGGCGCTACGCTTCTGCGACGACGCCGGCGGTGGGGATGGCATTATCAGCTGCAACCGTCGCATGAGTGCAGTGCAGAGCGGTGGCCATTAGCTAGCCAGTGGGACACACAAACAGGGACTCGTATAACATGCATGCACGGCCAGACCAGAAATGGAAAACATAGCACAGAGAAGCTCGGATTACAACACACACAGATGGAGAGTGACTTTATTCTCTGCTCAGGTGGACATTACCCTTCTATATTATATCCATATTAATGTTCTGAATGTCGAATAGAGAACTTTTAAGATTTTATTACAGTAAATTTCTATATTGTTCTCTCATAAACTATGGGACCAGACAAGACTAATCTTTATTTTATTGCAAATGATTTAGATTTCTTGATTGATAAAATGTCCAACGTTGGGGTAAAAACCTGAAAGAAATGTAAAACGGGACCCATTAAGTGTGTTCAAATGCAGAAATATGTGGTAAAAATCCCCAAGGTGAAACAAATTGCTAAAAAGATAAAAACTTCAGTGTGGTTAAAAACAGACTTTTAAAAAGGCCACATTTATCAAAGAAAACTGGTAATCCAGTATTATCCAAACGGTAATACATGACCCAAAAAACGGTCATTTAGGGTAAGAAACTCCAGATTTGGATGAAACAGTACCCCCAAATTGTGTTCAAATGCAAAGATTCGGTGTAAACACATAGCTTTGGGTTAAAAAAAAATACATTTTGGTAAAAACAAACTGTGTCGAAAAGGCCAAATTTCTTTAAAAAAAACAACAACCTAGGGAAGTTTGATAAAGTACAGCCCAGAGTGTCAGATACATTCAGATAAAAACCCCAAACCCTTTAAGTTGTCTCACAAATTTGGGTTTTTTATCAAGTAGTAATCAAAAGTAATAATAATGAATAATCCAAGTAGTCTTTAGTCATAAATTATTAGTTTCATTATAATAAAACAGTACATACTTAATTTCCACCATGTAAGATATATTGCTCTAATATAGCTGTTTTCTTGTTCAGTTTCAGATTAGCTTGTCAAATATTTTGTACTCTCATATATCTCCTCCTTGTCAGCAGGGTTTTCCCTGTGGGAACATTTACATCCGTGACAGATGTATGTTTCAACAGAGGGCCCTCTAAAGGGGACTGATCGTACAGTTAACACACCTTTACATAGCTTTCAGCAGGAGAGATCAATGAAGTGCTAAAGCTTCTGTAGCAGGGTATATATCACCACTTTGACATGCTCTGAATTAAAAAATCAGGTTGACTTCAATTTATGACATAATGCTATATGTGTAGCTACTGTTATAATGGGATTGGTTGGAAGCCAATGGAACAGTAACATACCATTCTCTAGAATCTAGGCTCTATAAGGAGGATGATAAGTAAAACACAACTTTATGAAACAGACAACATACATATATTTACAGAAAATAAAACAAAGTTCACATAATTATTATTTTATTATTTTCACCCTTCACTTAGATCTCCATAATAATAATACTACAAATGAATTATCTTAAATGTGTCTCTTGGTTCACAGCTCTATTAATTCAAATTCCAAACAAAAATGAAAATATATTAAAATGTTCAATTTCTGAAAATTGCATATCACAAATTCTATAGTGCTCAATTTCTGTTACACACAGCATGTTTCTCCAATTGTTGTTTTTCCATTCACCGTCATGTCACGCTCCAGGAACACCATGCTATGTATGCTATATGATTCACAGTTGAGTACCAAAAACCTGGCATATGTATCTCATTTGTGTCCCTCTTGCCTTGTTGTCCACAGATCCAGGGAGCTATCCTGGTGGCCTCTCTGCTCCAGATTGTCCTGGGTTTTTCCGGACTGGTGGGTCTTGTGCTGAAATACATCGGCCCGCTGGCTATCGCTCCCACCATCAACCTCATCGGCCTGTCACTGTTCATCGAAGCTGGGAAGAAGTCTGGAGGTCACTGGGGAATAGCTGCTCTGTGAGTGAATGGCGTTATACACCTGTGTTTTGCACAAAAGATATGAACATATTCTCATAGTGAAAATATTTAAGTAGTACCATTTTATGCCGCTGATATCATAACATAACAGCATAATAATGCAAGTACACCCTTTTAAAAGAGCAATGAACTTTTAATTCTTAAGCATATTCAGACATTGGAATCGGAATGTGGAAAAAATATTAAAATGTTCTAATTAAATAAAACAAATAAAATAAAACCACACAACCAAAGCAATAAATAAAATAGACTAAGGGGCTCTGTTAACAACAAGGTCTGCGCAATAACCAAGTCTTATAATGGTAGGAAAAACCCTGCTGTTTATTCTGGCATCATGTTGGTGACATTCTTATGTAAACAAACACGCATGTAAACACAACAGGCAATATCGAGGTCAGCAAAAATGTTTGAGGTCATGTCCATATATTGTACGATAAGTTGATAACGTAAAAAGGATCGAGGTGATGTCCATATATTGTACAATAAGTCGATAACGTAAAAATGATTGACGTCATGTCCATATATCTTATGTTAAGTCAATAACCTAAAAAGGATTGAGGTCATATCAATCGCTTGTACATTGAGTCGATAACGTAAAAAGGATGGAGGTCATGTCCATATATTGTGCAATAAGTCGATAACGTAAAAAGTACTGGGGTCATGTTCCTTTATTGTACGATAAGTCGATAACGTAAAAAGGATCAAGGTCGTCCATATATTATACGATAAATTGATAACGTACAAAGGATTGAGGTTATGTCCATACATTGTACGATAAGTCGATTAACGTAAAAACTATTGAGGTCATGTCCAAATATTGTACGATAAGTCGATAACATTAAAAGGATCGAGGTCATGTCCATATATTGTACGTTAAGATGATAACATAAAAACTATTGAGGTCATGTCCATTGTTTTGTACATTGAATCGATAACGTAAAAAGGATCGAGGGTCATGTCCATATATTGTACCATAAGTTGATAACGTAAAAAGGATCAAGTTAATGTCCATATATTGTACGATAAGTCGATAACATTAAAAGGATCGAGGTCATGTCCATATCTTGTACGATAAGTCGATAACGAAAACATGATTGAGGTCATGTCCATACATCGTACAATAAGTCGATGTAGTAATATTGTGACAGGCCTTTTAGTATATGTGTGTTTACTTTAATTTACTGGAATCATATATAGATTAAAGGAAAAAACAACATAAAGTGTCTTATTAACTTGTTCCACAACAAACCTCCAGAGCTTCAATTTGTCTTTGAACTTCTGTGACGGGATGAACACTGCCAAAAGATATTCCCTCATTTGGTGTTTTTATGATGTCCCCAGGCCATGTCCAAAATCCCCCACACATGTTCAATTGGGTTGAGGTCTGTGGATTGAGGGTCAAGGCATATGATTCCCATCATTTTCATCCAACAAAGAACACTTAAAACCCTGTATGAAAGCATCTGTATTTGTTGGATCTCTCAACTCATTTTTTCAGATTTCTCCCGTAGTTTGTCGTCTGTCTCTGTCTGAGGCTTTATGTAAAGTACTGTGCGTTTCTCCTATAGCTTAGTGAGATTACATGTAGCAGTAATGATAAATTTGCAATACTTGATTGATATGATAAGATTAATGTGGATGTATTTCAACATACCAACTTTAGCATTTACAAATATAGTAGAGTAAGATAAGACGCATGGGAAACCAATAACATTACCAGAAACAGACGTCTAACTTAAATGTGTCTAAATGCAGCAAAATGTCTGTATTCATTCAACATCTAATTGTCTGTTTTCCATCCACTTTGTTTCTTTATCAAAGCAGTCATGTCCACAATTTGAATCCATCTAATCTCCACAACTGCTGCCACTGCAGCTCACTGTTCCACATTAATGCTCCTTTGAGTTACCTTTGCTCTTGACCTGTCCAACCCCATGAAATCTGTCTTCATTTACCACCGCCATCTCCAGATAATGCAGACTAAAGTCATTATATAGATTGATCCTTGTGGGTTTTAAAAGGTTCAGCACATCCACCTCCTGGTGCCATATATGGATGGTAATCGGTCATATATCCTTCTTAGCCCCAGTGCCCTGACATTCCCCCCCAGCAGCCTCTGTGCAGGATAACCAGCAGCTTACAGGCGCAGAGACACAGACACCCTCAACACTCCCAACACACAAAAACTACTAAGATTCTGCCAGTCAGAAGACACAGGGCAGGGGAAACGAATAAGTCCATTTCCAAAACATGATCCGTATGATCAGTAACAAAGAAATTGTTGATATCCTTTATTAAACGCTGTTAAGCTTGCACACAATTCAGCCTTTAAATGTAGAAGTACATATTACAAAAATAATAAGATGTCAATGAATGGCTCTCTATTTGTTACATGCTAAGTTTTACATGATTTCTTATTAATATAGTATATATCATTAATATCATTAGTATAAATAAGAGAGGGGTTTTATGTTGAAAACACTGCAGGAGATCCTGTACTACGAAGCAGGATTTGGGGTTAGCGAGGTAACTTCAGGGTTAACTCTTCAGGGTTTTGAGTCCTACGATGGTGGTTCACTTCTTACCGGGGAAGATCGCCATGGTAACTTATGCTGAACAGCTAGCCTGCTCCAGAGCAGGTTATGTTCGAGATAACAGATCAACTCGTATAAAAGCACCGCCTACTGACCAATCACAGCTTGGTGCGCAGATCATATGGTAATATTACACAAATACAAAGAAGTTTAAGTCACAATCCAGGCTAAAAGCAACACAGTTTAAACTGACAAATGCAGGAAGCACAGCTGGCTTTATGCTGTGGATGCTTTTCGCTTTGAATTATGTATTTATATTAATTATTTTACTTGCTCTCAAGTCTGTTTCACAGACTTAGTCATACACACCACAGCCTTGTAAAAAAGCCATAGTAAAGTGTGATTTATTCATCTATTGTATCCTGGAAGTTTTTTATAATATCACCGTCCCGTCTCAACGGCTATATCCGACTTTTGAGTATTCCGTTTCATCAATAAAATTTAGATCGCGGGTACAAGCGGCCGAAATGGGTTTCCTCAGGAGGGTGGCTGGCGTCTCCCTTAGAGATAGGGTGAGAAGCTCAGTCATCCGTGAGGGACTCGGAGTAGAGCCGCTGCTCCTTTGCGTTGAAAGGAGCCAGTTGAGGTGGTTCGGGCATCTAGTACGGATGCCCCCTGGGCGCCTCCCTTGGGAGGTGTTCCAGGCACGACCAGCTGGGAGGAGACCACGGGGAAGACCCCGACTCCGATCCCGGATAAGCGGTTGAAGATGGATGGATGGATGGACTATAAAATTTACGCGTTCACACTTCTGCAATTTTTTTCTTTTGCCAGCTGTCCTTCCTGCATTTTGCAGTTTCAACTCTGTTGCTTTTAGTCTGGATTATGTGTATAACTTCTATTTGTCTAATATTATAGTTTGCTCTTCC